>JAINUT010002318.1:0-303006 GCA_020205555.1 Panax stipuleanatus
AAATAGCAAATAAGGAGGTAAGTTACGAGATTATATTGCAATTTCAGAAATAGAATGTATATATATATATATATATATATATATATATATATATAGATACATATGTGAATATGAACTAATAATAGTGTCAAATGAAAATTTGAAACTGTTGTTTGAGCTATGATAGCTATGAAATTAGAATGAAGGAGATAGGTTGGTTGTGTGGTGTTATAAGAAGGTTAAAATGGGATGATAAACACAAACAATGGGCTATGAAAATGGGTGTTTTAAAACAGTGCTCACAACTTGCTCGATAAAAGTCCTTAAATGGACTGTTTTGATTAAAAAATCAAATATTAGATAAAACCAAGGCTTGGGATGGATTTATATATTACATATGATGATAATTAGAGAGTTTTAAGCATATTAGATTAGAACAAATTCAATTTCAAGCAAAACGAAAAGTGGGAAATTAGTGTATCAAGCCACTCTTGACCACTGTTTTGGGCAGCCTAAAGAGTTCGAAATGGGGAGTTTATAATTTTTGAATATAGTCTCATATACTATATATAACATATTTAAAATTTGTTGCAATCCAGTATATGAGCTAAAAGTAAAAAGGTTGCAAAGTGGGCATGTTAGGAGCAGGGCTGCTGCCCACGGCAGCAGCAAATGGCAGCAGCAAATGGCAGCAACAAACAGCACACAACAGCAGTTGGCATCGGCAGTTGCTTTAAGGCAGTAGCAGCTATGGCTGCTTTGATGAGCCACTTTTGGATTCATGTTTAATTTGTTAAAATTATCCACAAGATTGGTTTATGTTTCTTTAATAGATGAAGGCATGATTTATAAATACAACACAAGTAGTTTAGTAATTTAAGAACTAAAAGCTAAACAAAGATAGGTGTTTAACATGGGGCTGCAGGGCCAAGTGAGACCACACCAAGCCTAGCTGAGCCCACAGGGCCAAGTAAAGCTTGGCTGCCGACATGGCTTGACAATAAGGAGCTGTTAAGCTAAGCTCAAGACTGTTAAGCCAAATAAGGGACTGTTAATGCTTAAAGGGACTGTTTTGGTATTTCATTGAATCGTGTTGGTTTTTAACTCATTAACATATAAGATGGGTCTATTAAATGATATGGTAACTATAGTTTACTTATATAACTATAACTACACCCAATACACAAACTGAGATATAAGTTCACCTTGAACACCTAAGTAATATATAAAAGTACGGAATACCCATGTATTAAATTACAAGAGGGTTATAAACTAAAAGTATGAGGTATTCATAAACTGAAATCACAACAAAGTCTATTAAAGTCTGTCGTGAGTAAAAGAATAAAAGTTTTTGAAGAGAATATAAGAGTTTTTCAAAAACAAGAATGAAAATTGATGATGTGGCCAATATGGATATGTAATATATAACTATACAGGTTATATGACATGGACGCGTAACTAATATGTTTTTATATGTAAATATAAGTATTAGGAGTCATGAAAGAAAGTTAAGCATATCCTGATGCATCAAGACGTATATAAAACACAGTCTATCAACCATATTACGCGTATATCCATTCAGAGCATACTAACAGCTATAAAAGCGATATGTGAACATAAGTTTACATCTATGTGGATAATATATACGTGTTTTGAGAATAAGTTGACGTCATTAAAGGCTATTCCAAGGTTATACCTCGGAATTGAACGGTTTTCGAAATACAAAGCAAGAATTATGCAAACGGAGTTGAAAACTTAACGTTTGACATAAATAAGCTATAAATACGCAAAGTAAAGGCACAGATGCACTATAGGACTATAAGTCTACATATAGATGTGTGTAAAGTCTGTAAATGCATTATAAAAGGTTTATAAACTATAAATGCAATGTACTGACGTTTTAAAAGTTGTGTTGAAACTTTTTGCATGTTTATGACTATATTAAGCCAAAACTCTTAAATTTCTAAGAAAATAAGAAAGTTTTTCAGAAACAGACATACAGAGATGTTGTTATGGCTTATATGAATGTTTATAGCTGTACAAGCTATGTGACGTGAATATGTGGCCAATCTATACATATAGGTGAACATAACTGTGTAGGATTCGTGAGGTGAAGTTAAACTAAGATTTATCTCGATAATCATTGATCAAGGCAAATCTTCCAGTTCCTATGTGCTTTATGATCTTGGTGTTGATTACTTGTAAACTGTATTGCAATGATATGTTGAATTACATATAATGCTTATTTGAATTACAAAAGTCAATCTATGACTAAGGTTGACTGAGTTAAGGAACTCTGTCTTATATTTGATGTGTGAAAAGCAGCATGTATTATATATATTTTAGAACGATTATGATGTATAAACTGAGGATGAAAATATATGCTATGTGATGCATGAAAACTGCTAGATTTGCTGAGTTGTCAAGCTCAATCTTTCAAAAATAAACTTTTTGCAGGTTTTGGATGCGATGCAATATTTCTTATCATTTTCTCAATAAGGATAAGAAGACATACGAAGGATCACATGTTCTTGAATTAGAATGTTATAGAACTATGTTGAGAGCTTTATTGTGTGTAACTGATGATTATATACAAGTTGAAATATTCAATGAATAAG
This sequence comes from Panax stipuleanatus, assembly GCA_020205555.1. Taxonomy (NCBI): domain Eukaryota; kingdom Viridiplantae; phylum Streptophyta; class Magnoliopsida; order Apiales; family Araliaceae; genus Panax; species Panax stipuleanatus. The sequence continues at coordinate 2,598 of JAINUT010002318.1, forward strand.
ATCATTTATTTTGAATAAGAATGAATTATGATTATTGTTTGTATGTAAAATTATATAGGTGAATCCTATGTACTCTGATCAAGGAATCGTAGAATAAATATGATTCTAAAATATATATGTCATCGTAAAGGTTGCGATTCAGGGAATGAAAGACAAAATGAAAAGTTTTAAATTATCCGCATTTTTAGCTATTATATCATCAAATGATGATGTAAAGCTAATACAAGATAGTATCTAACGCACAAGATCGGGAAGAGAGATAGTCCTGATTTTGGGGTCGTTACAGGAGCCGCACGCACCTCCCACCCAACCATCGCACCACCTAGCCGCCACTATAGTTGGGGGTTGAACTCAAACAACCAACAATCAACCTTTCAAAATCAAACACAATCCTGTAAAAAAATCATAAATCATAGTCCCACAATTATTTTTTAATTCCAAAATCAATCAAAGACCCCAAACAATACCAAAACCCTACTCCCAAATCATCAAAAACCTAGTCACGAATCAGCCTAGATGCATCAGATTGTCAAATTGGCACCTCGCCCCATCTTGATTTGTTCTAAAACAACACACCACAACCAATGTTGACTCATGCCAAAGTAACATCTACTCATAAAAGAAAAAAGAAAAGAAAAAAGAGATGAAGAAATAACAAGCAAAAAGAGAATATAGTTACTGATCTAGATCTACTCATCGGCTTCTCCACTCGTTAAATTTATTTTGTGTTGGTTCACAACTATCTTTCCTTCCTCAGTTTTCTTTTTCCCTAGGAGAAAGGAGGGGGAATGGCGAAAAAAGAGAAAAGAGGAGCAGTGGACGGTGGGTAGATGACGAGAGATAGCGGGGATGGGGAACTGGGGAAGGGGTTTAGGAGAGAGAGTAGCTGGGTTTAATTTTACTATTTTGATTTTATTTTGTTAATTGTTGCTTTGAATATATAAATTTTCTTTTATTTGTTTTCCCCCTCTATGTCCACGTAATGAAGGCCACATGGGATGATTTGTGCCACATCAGTTCTATTTTACAACTCAACAGCTGATGTGTTCATTTTCATCTAAACTCAAAAGACTTAACGGATTTTCTAACATTTTATAAGAAAACTTGAGTTCAGTGAGTTGACTGTAAGAAAAAAAAAGATTTAGTTAGTCATTTGTAAATTGACCTAAAGTACAGTAATGAAAAAAGTATTTAACCCCAATGATAACCCACATCCATCAATATAATATAAAAGAAAGCCTTTTTCTAAGATGAAAGGATTATAATATTCTATATAGTTCCTTCAAATTAGTATTAGCCAATTACTTAAGTATCTCGGGTGCAGTGTATATGAGTAAGTTTGAATCAGATTTTAACATAGATATGCATGATGGAATAATGATTAATTATCATATTATATATTTTGTATTGTAATAACTTTCAAGAACACTTGCATCAATATATTAAAAAAATTAATTTTGAGAAAAAAAAAATAAAAACTTTAGAGAGGGTAAATATTTCAGAAAGAGAGTAAATTTTAAGGAGAGAGAGTGATATCATTTAGAGTTTTAGACACTAAATAAATTTTGAGAAAAAACTAAACTTTTTAAAAAATAAGTATATAGTTGGGGCCCAATGGGCAGCCCACATCCACCTACTTATTATTATGTGGGTTTCAACCCAAACTCATTTAATATAGATGGATATGGGCCACCCATTGGGTTGGCAACCATTTTACTGATTCAATGAAAGATCACCCGGTTGATCAATGTGAACCATAGGCTCAGGTTGCCCAATCTGAATTTCAACAATTATGGGGTCCTTAAAGTTTTCAAGTAATTACATATTTTCTTAATCAACTTTTATCGAATCGTAGTGATGGTTGATTCTAGGCCTAACAATTTCTACCGATCACGGCTCCAATAGGACCCGATTTTTAAAACCCGACATAGATAGGGTCAGGTATGGGATATACCCTTTACCTCTCGCCCCGACCCCCGACCCCCGACCCCCGACTCGATTATATATATAAGTTTTATTAAAATTTGTCTTATATATAATTATGTATATTTTTAGGTATTCCATTAAAAATTCATAAGATTATAATAAAAGGATTTAAAGTAGCTTAATTCCAATAACAGGAATGCATTTAATTAGGAGCCAAGAGCATATATGATATATTCAAGAGAATTACGAGCAAGTAAAGATAGGATAGAATTGGATAGTCTAATATTCATAGCATTAAGGCTATAAAATGCGGAGAAAAAAGAGGTACAGATTTCATCTGCTTTGCTTTTGTTATCTGGAACATTGCAAATTGGCATGAATCACTTGAGTTCCTATTGACTATCTCTAGCTCATAAAAGTAATATATAAAGGTTTATAGAAATTTAATTTAGGAAAAGGGGAGAATACATGGGAAACGGGACGAGATGGGTATGAGATATTTTTTCGAGAGTGGGTCAGGTTTGGGGGAAATCACACATTTAGCGGGACATGTATCGAGGTATGGGGAAAGGGTTCTCCGGACCAAACCCGCCTTGTTGCCAGACCTAGTAATTCCAATTTACTTTGTCATTTTTGTTTATTATTGCATTAAGACACTTATTTGAAACTCTTACTTGAAATAACGTTTACAATACTCGGTTAGGGTAAAAAGTAATCTAGTTAGATTATAGTAGATTAACATCGCCATTTGAGGACTAAAGTTGAGTGGCCACACATATCTTATGCCACTCTACAAAAAGTTTGAAAACAAATGAAATACACAAATTGCAATAATACATTTATAACGTATGTGTGACAAGTATATATTTTTCATAAATATTATAAAGTCGAAAAAAAGTGAAACGATTGTTTTAATGTTAACATATTTTTAAGTTTTTTTACTTTCTATAAGGTTCATGGCCCATGCTCAACTCTAATCTTAATGTGTGAACTTTTGATTGTTCACTGGGGTTGGGTCGGGCCGAGAAACATCTTGAATACAAATATCGTAGGGCCCTGATATACCCCTCACTTTGTACTTTATTTACAATTTATACCATATGTATATATATAATGCGATGCTAGCTTCTAAACCCTTACATTAGTCATTTCTATCTTCATCCATAGCGTCAGGTTAGCATACAATGTGATAACCCAAATTTTTGGAAAATATTAAAATAAGAATTAAATAAAGAAAATTCTTATTAGATGACACGTTGAATGATATTGTATCACATAAGGGAATATGTGCTAAGCAATATGTGATGTTGTGTATAATAAATATATTAGTATTATATATTTATTATATGTAAGTAAATTGTACAAACAATTTACGGAAGAAATGAGATAATTAAATTTAACTTTATACAATTAATTGTATAAGTTAAGTGAGTAAATTATAATAATTAATAGATTAAATGTTAATTATTCTAATTAATTGATCCGTTACACAAAAAGTTTTAAATTAATTATGGATTATAACTCCATAATTAGTGGGACGATTTTTATACATAATTGTGAATGTATAATTATTCAAGTTTGATTAATAGTTTATGGGAATTACAATACATAAAATAATTTATATGTATTGTGCTGGAAATTTAACTAAGTCAGGTATGCTAAGTTTATAAAACCAAGCAAAGGTGCTGAGAGTTGAGAAGTGGTGTGATGAGTCATTAAAAGTTAAGCAGGAGGTGGCATACAGGTTGGACATTAAACATCCACCAAGTAAGCATAATTCTGATAGGGAAAGAGAGAGTCTAAGAAACTTATAATCAAATATCAGTTCTCTCATGCTCACCCTCTCCATCCGTTCCATCTTCCTTTCTCTCATTTTTTTATAACAATTTATATATCAAGAGGCTATCCAACTTTTCTTTCTTTCGACTGGATATACCGACCAGAATAAGAAATTAAAGGCGGTCATTGTTTCAAATAAGTTGATCAAAGAAGGGGGCTGATCACAGTGATGTTAAGGAGATATAACTCCATTTAATTCAGAGCAAACTTAAGGTTAGTGTTTTGTTTGTTATTATTACATATGAAATTTGAAAGTTAGTACTAGAAGCTTATAATAATTAGTTGGTTGGGATTGAAATTAACTGTGAAAACAGTTGGTCAAGGATCATATATGTAACGATCAAGCTATGGAAATGGAACTTATAATGTAAAACATGTTTTAGAAACTAAAGGAATGGAATTGGTTCAATGTTTGAAAGTTAGTAAACTAAATTACGAAATAGCTACATACATGTATGGTTTTCTTTGAGTATTGGTTGTTATGGACTGAAGTTAGAGCTAAGGAGTATAGGATTGGTTGTGCGGAGTAATAAGGTGGCAAAAATTGGGCTTGAACATAGACCAAACCCCATGAAATATGCGTTTTAAGGAAACGCACACCAAGTGCTTGATAAAAGTCCTCTATGGACTGTTTTGGTTAAAAACGAAGAATTAAGTAAAGCCGAGGCCAAGGCTACATATATATACACTATATGTAGATAATAAAAGGATTTGAGCAAATCAAGTTAGAACGAAAAGCAATTTTAAGCCAAAACGAAAAATTGAAAGATAGTGTGTCGGGCCACTTTTGGGCTAACAGTTTTGGCTAGTTAGACTTGCTGGAAAACCATAGTTTTCTGGGGTCTTGTAGTGTGCAATCCAAGCTATCCATAGCCTCTGGAACGGACTCCTTCTGAGTTCGGATGACCTAGTTATGATGTGCCAAAGCGGGTGCTTCGAATCTCTCCAAAATCTGGAAATCATATTCGAAGCAGTCCTTTCCACTAATTTCCTGGAATTTTGTGCTTGGAATTTGAAGATGGTCCAGGAATGAAAGTTGTAGCCCGGAAGTTAGATTTGCATGGGCGCAAGAATCGCTCAAAAATGTTTTGAACGTAAAAAGTTATGACTGTTTTAGCGAGAGAGGGTAAAGCTGAAAATGAATCGGAAACTGTTATGAAGGGGCATTTTCGAGGCCTATTATGGGTTGCCTAAAAGACTCAAAATGGGCGGTTTGTATTTTTTAAAAATAGTTTACTATGGTATTTATATCATATCAAAAATTGGTTGCAATCCGAAGTACGAGCGAAAAGTTAAAAATGCGCAAACTAGGCATTTCGTTATGGGGGGCAGCAGCCCAGATAGGCAATCGCTGCACCAGCCGAGCGCGCACGCCGTGCGGCGCTGTGCTGGGCAGTTCGCCCAACTGATTTTAGCTCATGGTTTTGGCGGTTTGGGTTGCTTGTAATGCTTGGATTATAGTTTTTATAAGATGGATATACTATCTAAAAAATATCCAAAAATTCGAAACATATGAACGAGTGGTTTAAAAGATATAACATCGCGAAATGAGTGTCAAAGCGAGGGGGCTGCCCAGGCAACGCCGAGCCCGTCTAAGCCACGCAGGGCCACGTGAGGCCCAACCGCTAGTAGCGTTGGGCTGTTTGGCTAGTTGGTTCTGCAAAGCGATTTTTGGTTGGCTTTAATGATTTGACATGTAGCAACACCAAAATGAATGTATAAATATAGTATAATGACTATATTGAAAGAAAAATTTGAAAACGGAAGAGTTTTTTAAATATGAAACAAAGATTATACAAACGGTGTCAAGAATCCATTAAAGGACATATGTATAAAACTAATATACATATGAAAAGAGGAGTTCTATTTATTCGCGGGAGTAAATAGTAAGCTCTGGATATGTTATGTAACTAAAAGTATGAGACATCCGTATACGTGATTACAAAATGGTTTAGCACATGGACTATTGCGAAGAAATAAAAGCTGTGAGAGCTATAAATCTATTCGGTTCAATAGATGAGCTATGTACATGTAAAATAAACCATCAATAAGCAATGTAAATTCAAGTACACATATAGAAGGTAAGAAATATCCGTAAAACGGGTTGTAAATGATTTATAACTCGAAACATAAAGTATTTATATACTAAAGCCATGATAAAACTTTTTTTTGGGCATAAAAGGGTTATAGCGGATAAAAATTTCTAAAGAAACGTGGAATAGTTTTAAGACGAAAACAAAGGACTATAGTTAATGTAAAATAAAAGTAGTTTCCATTGAGTATGTAAACTTAGTATGTGAAACTAATTTGTGTATGTACGTATGTAAATTGTGTAGGATCTGTGAAGGAAAGATAAGCTGAATATTATAACAATAGTCAATAGACAAGGCAAGTCTTCCAGTTTCTTTGTGATTTTATGAATTGGTTATTATATGAGATTTTTAAGAATATGTTGATCTACATGTTACATGCTATAAACTGTGAAAACCAATATATGACTAAGCTGATTGAGTTATGGAACTCAATATATATGTGATATATGATATGAGCATATACTATTTAAGATGATGATGCATGAATGGTATAAAAGATTATGAGATATATGTTGAGTATGAAACTACGTGTTATATGAAGAATGAAAACTGTTAGATTTGCTGGGCTGTCGAGCTTAGTCTTGCAAAAATATAATTTTTGCAGGTATGATATGCAACACGGTTTCTTACTATCCGGATGATAAAGAATAGAGGCTTGCGTGCAGGAAAGTTATTTCCTTTAAGTAAGAACTATATTATATCATAATGACGATTGTTGATGTGTGTAAATGAGAATTGTGTAGGTATTGGGTTATTCGGTAAATGAAAAATATTTGTGTTAAGACTGAAATACAGTTTGGCAATTACCTTAAAAAGTAATGTTTTATAGGAATGATTCTGTATAAGACATGATATGAGTTAAGAAATTAGTTATATATACTCATATCACTTTGATAAACTAAATCATAAAAATGAATATGATTTTGAGATAGAAGAGAATCGTAAAGGTTGCGATTCAGGGAACGAATGAAAGACAGAAAAAAAAGTTTTAAATTATCCCGTAATTTTAGCTATTTTAACATTGAATAATGTTTTAAAGCTAGAACAAGATAGTATTAACGCACAAGATCGTGAAAAGAATTAGTCTCGATTTTGGGGTCGTTACATACAAGCCCTCGTCTCTTTGTCTTTCCATAACTCGTAATCTGCAATCTAATCACTTATCATGGATAATTATAATGAGGAACCGCACAGTGATGAGGAACCGTACAATGATGAGGAACCCTACAATGATGGGGGATCTTACGGTGACGAGGAATCTCACGACGATGAGGAATCTCACGTCGATGAGGAATCTCACAATGATGATCCGTTAGGTATGCCAATGGATAATTTTTTGGTTATTACTCCCTCGAATTTGAATAATTTTCTTTGCCTATTTGTAAATCTTTAAAATGCTAGGCCGAATTAGGAATGTGTATTTTAATGATGAGTTTTTAAGAAACTTGGATAGATTTGTTTGCAGAGATACTCATTAAATATTTTTCTATTTTTTCCGATAAATATAACTTATGATGAGAAACTTTATAAATCGTTGATGCTACATATTAGTTTCTTTGTATTTCAACTTATGTACAATCAAAATTGTAAATCTTTAAAATGGAATTACTCTATAAAAGGCAATAATAGAATAAAATAAAACCTAAAAACTAGAATGTTTAAATTTTCATTGGGTATGGAAAGGTAATCTTTGTATACTCGACGAGATAGGGATTAAGAAAACTAAGATAAAGCGGAGATGGAGTTTCAATAAGAAAAATTCTTTGTGCTCCATTATCATCCTTAAACGAATTACTAAAATAATTCAACATATAGAAGTGACTTTATTTAAACATGAACCTGAATTACATATAAGTTGGCTCAAACGAGTTTCTAAATTTGAAGTATACTAAGTTTCATGCTTTACACGTAGGGATTTAATGCTAATAAATTGATAAATAGATTTGTTAACATTGTATGAGAACCAAGACCTGCAAAATAGAAATAAATAAGAAGTTTATCAATTTTTTAACCTTTAGGACTCTTTGATTCTCAAGTAAAGTGAACTTAAGATTTTTTTTAACTCAAAATTGATAAAATGAATTTGTAACACCTCTGTCCCATATCAAAATATGTTGGATACTTTGATACGTATACAAGGGATCCAAGAAACTATTAGTAATATCTTAAGGCATAACCTTTTGGATGAGTTTATAGGGGGTTAAGATGATCAAAGAATGTATTATTTAGACTATTAGTATTATCTTTAAGCATAACCTTTTGGATGAGTTTATGGTGGGTTAAGATGACCCAAGAATATATTTATTATTCAGACATTAAATTGAACGAGCTTGTGTGATATGATTTGACTTGGACTTGAAATTTGACTTGGGTTGTTACATATGGTATCAAAGCTGACTTTCGAAAACTTGGGTCAAGTCATCTGATCAGTTTGCTTGAGGTGGAGACACAAAAGACAGTTAGTGTTATCCCATAATGGATATAAGCCGTTGTATTATCCCACAATAGTTAGAGAGCCAAAGATTATAGGTTATGTGTGACTATGTGTTCGACCTGACGGGGACTTTAGATATTAAAGTTGAAAAAATTATAACATTCCCATGTACATCGAAACTTGTGGGAGACTTTGATATGTGTATTAGGAAAAAAGCAAGTATTAGTAGTACCTTCAAGTATGACTTTTTGGGTTAATTTGTAATGGGCAAATATGACTCAAGAAAATACTATTGAGATATTGGATTAAGCTCGTGTATTCTAAGATTTGATTTAAATTTAGGTTTTGACCCGAGTTATTGCATAATTAGTACATTTAGCTGTGGGTATTAAGGGGGGCTATAAGGTTTCAAGGTTTACATGAAGTGAGATAAAATTTAAATTATGTTACATTGGTTGAATGATTTGTGTTTTCTTACTAGTATCCGCTTGTACAAATGCAGTTGAATTTGTTTGTTTTAAATAAGGTGAATAAATGGGTTCCATGGGGTTGAACTTTTACTCTGTTAAAAGATTACTTGTATAAAAGTATCTACTCAACTCAACTGATATGTATACTCAGCTTAGTGAGTATTGACAAAGAACCACATACATTTTAGACTTAACAGATTACTTGGAATGAAATGTTCGGTTGATGTTTTTTAGTTGACAATTATATTATATTATATTAGTTCAAATTTTATATATATTTCATGCTGGAATAATCAATGAAATACGTACATACGTTTATAAAACATGTTGGAATGATTTAGCTTAAAAAACAAGTATATACAAGTAGATAGTCTAGAGAAAGTACAACATAGATATATAGTGGTTCAGAACCTCAACAAGGCTTCTTACTACTTTTGTTCAATTTTCATTAGATAACTTGGAACCCTTATTTAAGTGAATAAGTTATTTGTGTGATTAGGCTGTCTTTATTCAATACTAATTTGTACATATAATTTAACTCCTTTGAAGTATTGCTTTCTTTAGCTAATATCTTCGTTATAGCTATAGTTTTCTCCTTTGATTGTGTCTGTCTTATAAGAATTTCATAATGTTGGACATATTCATCCATTATTTGATGCAAGAATCTTAGTTATAACCCAACTAACTCTTTAATGAACAATGTGAATTTTCACTTTTCTTCATTTTAGCGAATGAGACTTAACATAGTTCTTCATTCAATTAACTTCTTTTAGCATAGCCTTGTTATTAACATTTTTTTTTCTTTCTCATGTGTAATACTTTCCCTTAATTCTTTTAGGATAGCCTTGTTCGTAGTGAAGAGCTTCTCCCCTTTAACTGGAGCTCTATCGAAGCAAATCTTTCCTTTTATCTGCTGATATTCTTGTTTTAACATTTTTGTTAAGGATAAATTTTCTTCATTCTTGGATTTTTTAAAAGCTATTTTCTCTTTTTATCTTTGTATTATCCAAGTTGCTCTTAGAGATTTTTTTAGAGATTCTTTATTTCAAAAAAAATCTTCTACAACCCGTCACATCCTTTTATCTTAAATGGCTCTGTTGTTGCTGCTTGATGTGTGTATTGAGTTACTGCAGAACGATATAGCTGATGCAGTAGTATCGAGTTCTTGTAATGTTACTAAAATTAGCAGAAGTTCATTGTTGTGACATTGTGTCTAACAACTTAGTTTGATGCTTTTTAGTAACTTCTCTAAATGATAGGAATGTTTGTTACCTATCTGTCACTCTATTTTGGCTTGATCTTCTAGTAGTGAATCATCTGTTGGGTGTCATGATATTTGGTCTGAAGGCTAGGTTTTAAGATATATGACACACTGTTTGTATGGGGAACTTACACTTGTCAGTCGAGACTTTCACACTACTTAATATTGTGTGTTTTGTGTTGTTAAAAGTGGAAGAATAATATTTTGAACAGAGTGAGAATGATATGTATGAATGATATAACTCATCTTTCTCATGTTTTTGTAGGGGAATTAGTTTCAAATTCTGTTCCTTGTCGTTCATCTTTCAATATAATCAGAGTTAAAACTGGAGAGGTAAAATATTCATTAATAATTGTTTGCTTTTGCTGAAACTGAATCATCCTATGATTATTCAGTTTCACTATTCAAGCTTCCTCCATTTTTGTTAATCTTTTATTTCCTTTTAATTTGTTTAACTTTTGAGTGAAATATTGTGCTATATTTGTCATAATTGGCCTTTAGTTGAAACATTATATGCAAACTGGTTTCACCAAATATTTTAAACTACTACTATGGCTATGAAATATGGACCAGAGAAGTTATTTATTTATGATTAATTATAAATATGTGGGTGTGCATTACCTCAATCTTAGAGGGTAAAAAAAGGAAAAGGAAAATGGGACTATCTCAAATTTGTTGCTTAGCCCCGCAACATAATATATAATATAAGTGCATTAATTTTTATATATGTTATATTTGACACTTAAAAGTTAAAATTACAAGCGCAAGGTTTACTTACGAAACTTATCTACTTGTGGAATCTTTCTTGCTGGAATTTCCCATGTGGCAACCATATTGTTTAGTTTGTCAGTTACATCCTTGGAAATTATTGGATAAAAGTAGAGCGATGAAAAGTATGTCATGAGGACTTTTTGTCATGGGATATTTCAAAACAGTTTTTAGCTTGCATCTACCGTCTTTTCTTGTCCATAATAACTTGTATCTATACGGTTTTATTTTTCATCTAACAACAGTTTCACATTAAGTAAACAGCTGTAATTTTGCTTTTGGTTGATTAAGGATATCGCAATGAAGATAATGTCACATGCTCAACAAGGATCTCAATCAATATGAGTTGTTTCTGCAAATGGTGCAATTTCAAGTGCTAAACTTTGCCGGCTTGATTCTTCGGGGGCACATTCACTTTTGAGGTGCAGTAATCAATATCTTTTCTTATAAATGGTTAGTTTCAGCTTTATTGTGTTCCATCATTTCGCTGCCATGTTTGAAGTGGTAGGAGTGTTCTATGCTGATATCTTTGTTATCCAAATAACAGAGAGGATGATATATGCATAGATATTTCATATGATGTTCTGCATCTAATTTATATATATCTTAAAATAGTATAGGCAATACATTATTTTTAATTTAAAATAAAATAAAATGGATAAGTTCTGATTTAATATTGTTTTGCACTATTGATTCAGGATATTGAATAAGAGAAGAAATTGTATTTGTTTTCTATCTTATGTTATGTTAGTTAAGAATTAGTGAGTTTACGACCGTGATGCAGAGTGTAGAAATTGAAGATCTGAAGTTTGTTGATAATTTTGGTCTGAATGGTAAGTAATAATGTGGTTTTTGCCTTGACAATTTTCTTAGCGTGTTACATAGTTTCTTTTATGCCTTAACCTCTCTTACATTAAATGTAAACTTTCACTTAGCTCCCCTGCCTAGAGGACACATTATATGTAAATTTGTGCGAATAAAAGGACGATGGTCATTTGAATCACCATGACTTTTAAAAGTCTCTTAACTGTTCATGTTTTCAAGTATCAACCTTCATCATGATAATTTGTTGTTGCCCGTCATTATTTGGAAGCAGTTGTTATTAACAACTTACGGAAATTTGACCTCTTTCCCCTTCAGTTTCAGGGTCATTTTGAGATACTCTCCTTGAATGGATCATTTACGCCAACAGAAAATGGTGGTACAAGTAATAGGAGTGCATGGTTGAGTGCTTCTTTAACAGGCCCAGACGGACGTGTTATCGGGGGTGGTGTTGATGGTTAACTTATAACTGGCAGTCCTGTGCAGGTCTGATTTGTCTTTTTTTTTTCTTCTAAACTTCAATTTTTAACCGCCTCATTATGGATGATTTAGATATTTTATTTCTCCCTGAAGTCGTCTTTTACCGGAGTTAAAATCCAAGTGCTGGTGTTTTTGTTTTTTACTTTTTTTTTCTTCAAGTTATTTCCCTCGCCCATTTTTGTATTCTTCTTTCCACAGAATTTATATATTCCCAAAATTATGCCATGGAAGAATGGTCTTGAATCTTTACAACAGTTCAGACTATCAGTAAGACCAACCTTGTTTTGATCTGAAGGTCCTAAAATGCTATTGAAATTTTCAGGTTTATCTACTTGTTGATACAAACCTAAACTTCAATTTTTAACGGGCTCATTAGGGGAATATCTTTCTGCTGTTCTACAAATCCTGCTGGGAATAATATGAAAAATACTGATAATAATTTTCTATTGCGATGTCCTTGAGGTCTGTTCATGTCTGCATATATGAATTTTGATTATGTTTCCTTTCTTTGTTGATAAAAATCAGATCATCGTAGGCAGTTTTTCCCCTGGGAATATGCAGGAATGCTCAAGGTACATGATAAAGTAGCATTTCATTGCTTACATTAGTTACATATAATAATAGAATCTGACAACCAAAATCTAAAGGGCATTTGGAAAGTTGTGGTTTATGCTTAAAAGGCGAGTGAATTTATATTTTAACAAGTAAAATTTGATACTTTGTTTGTAATATATTATAAAATTTAATATAAATATATATATTATATTATTATATATTATATTATATTATGTATGTAATATACACATATATGTATACAAGTATATCTATATATGTAGTATATGATATATTATATTATCTATGCAATATACATATGTATGTATACATACATATTATATATTATATATTATACAATATATAAAATATGTTACATATATTTAATGATTGGTTTATGGGTTGACCAATATATGATTAATGTGTAATTCTAAACTTTGTTTGGAATATAGTAATTTTTTTGATTGTTACCGCTTGAATGTGATCAGCCCTATTCCTATATATATAGCATCTCTAAAACAACGTAGTTTTAATATAGATATGTTATTTAAGAGTGGTATGTTATTTAAGAGATATAATTTAGTTGTAATAAATATATTTTATAAGTGGGGATATTTTAGTATATTCATTTATTTATGTACTAGGGTTATGTACTAACCTAGGTAAACTTAATTACCCACTTTGTCAATTGTCATAATCACAGCCGCTCACAAAAAATCTGCTGCTGCAGCAGCTCCTCTGTCAAAAGGAGTATATGAAATCTCATGATTTTCACCCCTAAAACAACATCATTATGCGCCAAATGCCGATACTCACTTTGTTCATTGTAATGCTCCGATTGTCATTCAGTTCGGTGATAAAGATAAGCAATCAGTTCGTTGTTGCTTTTGACAAATTAGCGAAATATTGGATCGTGATTTCCTTGTTTAAATCGCCTGAGTATACCAAAAATTTGAAGTTTGCTCAACAATTTTTCTTCTTTGAATTTCGAAATTAGCAATTGCATTACAAGACGTTTGACTCCAGACAGAAAAAAATATATATGCAGATGGGTGGAAGTAGGAGAAGCATGGAATTCATGGAGGACAAAAAGAAACGGCATGCAAGTTTTAGGACAAGATATGTTAGTTTAGAGAAGAAGGGTAAGGAGTTATCAGCTCTTTGCGGCATAAAGCTTTGCATGGTTAAGGTCCACATTTGGCCATCAGATCCCGATATAAATATTATCATTCAAGACTTGTTCAACAACTATAGAGGTCTACCTGCGGAGAAGCATAGGAAGATAAATGTAGGCGTGTCAGATTATTTTGAGGACAGGAAGAAGTCCGAAACTATACTTGAGAGTTTTCGCAGGAAAAATTATGAGGTTAAATTTACTAATTGGCATGCCGTGTTTGATAGTTTCCTAGAAACTGAGCTAACAATAAGATTGAATATATGAAGATGAAAAGAGATACAACTGATTTGAAGTTTGCTCAACAATTTTTCTTCTTTTTCTTCTTTTCTTCTTCAAGAAGAAGTATTATTCGTACAAGTATTATTCGTACTTTTTTGTATAGCAATTTACATTATTTTGCAATTTTACTTATTTTGTTTCATATAGGTTGTATCCCTCTAAAATTTTATTAAAAAATTTCGCTCTTAATTTGATGTTAAAATTAATTTTGCCTACGTTGTTCAAACTTATTTTCTGTTTGGTTTCCCTTCTTAATTAAATCGTTTATATTTACAAAAAGAGATATTCCTAGGGCAGCAACTCATTTTTATGATTTAACACTAGTCTTATGCATGCATAAAACAAACAGGAGACTCTATTTTTAATTTTAAAACAGAGGTGAAAAGAAGACTACCAATGATAACGGATTATATATATTTTTGGTGACTGTACTATAGGTCAACTTACAAATGAATAACTGAACTTTTTTTTTCTTACAGTCAACTAACTGTACTTAACTTTTCTAACACAAAGTCACATAAAATTAATCAATAAAAGAACAGAATCCACATGTAATAAAATTTCTAATTAAAAATACAGCACATATGAAAATTAAGTTACTAAAGACAAAAACAAGTTGCATTACAGATAATTAATATTTTACCACAAAAATTGGACAAATGATTAAATAAATAATTCAGATCGTTTCAAAAACAGTGTTAGTGAGACAAACTAGAATCACCAACATCAAGCCTTAAATAAACTTAAATCAATGAGAAAAAAAGCACAACAATTATTAAATTAAAAAAGTTAGCCAAATTAATCCGACCTATACATGAACACTTCATCATTCTGATTGATCTTCTTCTGTAGTTGTAGCAATTTTCGAGTAATCCTCCAATGGCGTCAAAATTACTCTCCTGAACCGGTGACATCAGAGTCAGAACCCTGGGCAGCAACTGCACTTGTTTGGTGCTTTCCACCAGAGACGGCTTCAAACACTTGAGCCGCTTCACAGCAGCCGACCAAGGGGGAGATGTAATAACCCAAATTTTTGGAAAATATTAAAATAAGAATTAAATAAAGAAAATTCTTATTAAATGATATTTTGTGTAATATTATATTTCATAAGTGAGTATGAATTATGCAATATGTGATTGTTGTGTATAATAAATATATTAGTATTATATATTTATTATATGTAAGTAAATTGTAGGAACAATTTATTTAAAGGAAAAAGAAATGAGTATTTATTAAAATAATTTATATAATTATTTTAATATGGTTAGATTAGTACACCGAATTTAAGTATATAGAATTATACTATGCGTTAAATAAGGTGAATTAAAATAATGAAAATATGTGGAATGGTAACACATATATTTGTAATAAAGGAGAATGGGAATTTGCTGAGTCATTAAAGACTTAAGCAGTTGGTGGCAATATAATATCCCTTGGTAAGTTATTCAACTAAATTTAAGCACGAGCTGTCATAACAAAGCTCAAGCATTACTAACTCTCCTTATTCTTCTACTTCACCCGTCCCACTCCATTTCCTTTCCTCTCTTGGGCTGCTGAATCATTTACCCAAATTCATTACAAAATCTTCTCGGGTTCTTATATAATCATCAAATTTGGCAAGGAAATAAAGCTTAGTGAACTGAAGTTAGTATTAATCGGCATCAAAGGTGGATTGCAGGGCTGTTGCAATAAGGAATTCGAATTAAATAGCAAATAAGGAGGTAAGTTATGAGATTATATTGCAATTTCAGAAATAGAATGTATATATATACACACATACATATGTGAATATGAACTAATAATAGTGTTAAATGAAAAATTGAACTGTTGTTTGAGCTATGAAATTAGAATGAAGGAGATAGGTTGGTTGTGTGGTGTTATAAGGAGGTTAAAATGGGATGATAACACAAACAATGGGCTATGAAAATGGTGTTTTAAAACAGTGCTCACAACTTGCTCGATAAAAGTCCTAAATGGACTGTTTTGATTAAAAATCAAATATTAGATAAAACCAAGGCTTGGGATGGATTTATATATTACATATGATGACAATTAGAGAGTTTAAGCATATTAGATTAGAACGAAATTTAATTTCAAACCAAAACGAAAAGTGGGAAATTAGTGTATCAAGCCATTCTTGACCACTGTTTTGGGTTGCCTAAAGAGTTTGAAATGGGGAGTTTATAATTTTTGAATATAGTCTCATATACTATATATAACATATTTAAAATTTGTTGCAATCCAGTATATGAGCTAAAAGTAAAAAGGTTGCAAAGTGGGCATGTTAGGAGCAGGGCTGCTGCCCACGGCAGCAGCAAATGGCAGCAACAAACACCACACAACAGCAGTTGGCATCGGCAGTTGCTTTAAGGCAGTAGCAGCTATGGCTGCTTTGATGAGCCACTTTTGGATTCATGTTTAATTTGTTAAAATTACCCACAAAGATTGGTTTATGTTTCTTTAAATAGATGAAGGCATGATTTATAAATACAACACAAGTGGGTTAGTAATTTAAGAACTAAAAGCTAAACAAAGATAGGTGTTTAACTTGGGGCTGCAGGGCCAAGTGAGGCCACACCAAGCCTAGCTGAGCCCACAGGGCCAAGAAAAGCTTGGCTGCCGACATGGCTTGACAATAAGGAGCCGTTAGGCTAAGCTCAAGACTGTTAAGCCAAATAAGGGACTGTTAATGCTTAAAGGGACTGTTTTGGTATTTTGTTGAATTGTGTTGGTTTTTAACTCATTAACTTATAAGAATGGGTCTATTAAATGATATGGTAACCATAGTTTACTTATATAAACTATAACTACACCCAATACACAAAATGAGATATAAGTTCACCTTGAACACCTAAGTAATGGAATACCCATGTATTAAATTACAAAAGGGTTAGAAACTGTAAATGTAATGAATTGACATTTTAAAAGCCGTGTTGGAACTTTTTGAGAATGTATGGCTATATTAAGTCGAAACCTAAAATATTCTAAAGGAATATGGAAGTTTCTTGGAAATAAGAATATCAGATATTGATATAGTTTATGCGAGTGTTTATTAGCTATACAGGTTATGGGATATGAATGTGACTAATATATGCATACATGTGAACATAACTGTGTACAATGTTCTAAAAGGCGCTAGGCGGGAGGCGGGCGGCCGGGAGGGGCCTAGCGCCTAGGGGGCCTAGGCGGGGATTAGGCGGAATTTTTTATTTTAAGCCAATTTTAATATTTTATTCTTACATTTTTCCAAACAAAACAATAATATAAAGTAAAACAATCTATAATAAAGATAATAAAGGCCTTTGATTAAAATTCAAACACATATTCATATTGTCAATGTCAAAATTTAAACACAAACATGCAATTGTTCAAAGTTCAAACATATCTTTAACGTATTAGTTTTATTCATAAACAAGATTGCTATTAAATAATAAAATTTAAAATTTCAAGAATTCAATTCAATATTAAAACTTACGAAATTAAACATAAATTTAACAATTATATTGAATTAAACTAAATATTATAAATGTATCATCATTTATATAATTTGAAGTTGGCACAAGTTCAAAAAATTACAATTATAATAAAATTATCTATTTTGAGTTGATCTTGTTCACTTCTTGTTGTGATTTGATATGCTACAACTTGCATTATGAATATGGTAAATCATTATAAAAATAAATATATTAAGATCTGGTTTGGGTAGTTGTTAAAATAAAAAAAATCTCTTCGCATAGGCCCTGCATAATTTCTTGTAAGGATTTTTTTGTCGCATTGAGCCTACGCGAGGTGCCAGGGGGGACTAGTGCCTAGGCGGGGCGCCAGGGGGGGCCCTAGCGCCTAGGCGGGGCCTAGGCGGATCTAGACGGGGATTTTTAGAACACTGACTGTGTAGGATTCGTGAAGAGCGAAGTTAAACTAAAGTTTGTATCAATAGTCATTGGACCAGGCAAGTCTTCCAGTTTCTTTGTGATTCTATGAATTGGTTATTGTATGAAATCTTTAAGAATATGTTGAATTACATGTTACATGCTATAAACTGTGAAAGTCAATATATGACTAAGTTGATTGAGTTATGGAACTCAATATATATGTGATATATGATATGAACATGTATTGTTTAAAGTGATGATGCATGAATGGTATAAAGGATTATGAGATATATGTTGAGCATGAAACTACGTGTTATATGACGCATGAAAACTGTTAGATTTGCTGGGTTGTCGAGTTCAGTCTTGCGAAATATAATTTTTGCAGGTATGATATGCAACATGGTTTCTTGCTATCCGGATGATAAAGAATAGAGGCCTGCGTGCAGGAAAGTTATTTCCTTTAAGTAAGAACTATATTATATCGAAATGACGATTGTTGATGTGTGTAAATGAGAATTGTGCAAGTATTGGGTTATTCGGTAAATGAAAAATGTTTGTGTTAAGATTGAAATACAGTTTGGCAATTACCTTTAAAAGTAATGTTTTATAGGAATGATTCTGTATAGGATAGGATATGAGTTGAGAAATGAGTTATATATACTCATCTCACTCTGATAAACTAAATCATAAAAATGAATATGATTTTGAGATAGAAGAGAATCGTAAAGGTTGCGATTCACGGAACGAATGAAATACAGAAAGAAAAGTTTTAAATTATCCCGTAATTTTAGCTATTTTAACATTGAATAATGTTTTAAAACTAGAACAAGATAGTATTAACACAAGATCGGGAAGAGAAAAAGTCTCGATTTTGGGGTCGTTACAATATTTTTTTCTGGAGTGCGCCAGGTTTGGGGGAAATCACACATTTAGCGAGACAGGTATTGAGGTATGGGGAAAGGGTTCTCCTGACCAATCCCGCCTTGTTGCCAGACCTAGTAATTCCAATTTACTTTGTCATTTTTGTTTATTATTGCATTAAGACACTTATTTGAAACTCTTACTTGAAATAACGTTTGCAATACTGGGTTAGGGTAAAAAGCAATCTAGTTAGATTATAGTAGATTAACATCGCCTTTTGAGGACTAAAGTTGAGTGGCCACACATATCTTATGCCACTCTCCAAAAAGTTTTAAAAAAAATGAAATACAAAAATTGCAATAATACATTTATAACGCATGTGTGACAAGTATATATTTTTCATTAATATTATAAAGTCGAAAAAAAGTGAAACGATTGTTTTAATGCTAAGATATTTTTAAGTTTTTTTTACTTTCTATAAGGTTCATGGCCCATGCTCAACTCTAATCTTAATGTGTGGACTTTTGATTGTTCACTGGGGTTGGGTCGGGCCGAGAAACATCTTGAATACAACTATAGTAGAGCCCTGATATACCCCTCACTTTGTACTTTTTTTACAATTTATACCATATATATATAATGCAATGCCAGCTTCTAAACCCTTACATTAGTCATTTCTATCTTCATCCATAGCGTCAGGTTACGGCATACAAGCCCTCGTCTCTTTGTCTTTCCATAACTCGTAATCTACAATCTAATCACTTATCATGGATAATTATAATGAGAAACTGCACAGTGATGAGGAACCCTACAATGATGGGGAATCTCACGACGATGAGGAATCTCGCGGCAATGAGGAATCCCACAATAATGATCCGTCAAGTATGCCAATGGATAATTTTTTGGTTATTACTCCCTCGAATTTGAATATTTTGCTTTGCCTATTTGTAAATCTTTAAAATGCTAGGCCGAATTAGGAATGTGTATTTTAATGATGAGTTTTTAAGAAACTTGGATAGATTTGTTTGCAGAGATACTCATTAAATATTTTTCTATTTTTTCGATAAACACAACTTATGATGAGAAACTTTATAAATCATTGATGCTACATATTAGTTTCTTTGTATTTCAACTAATGTACAATCAAAATTGTAAATCTTTAAAATGGAATTACACTATAAAAGGCAATAATAGAATAAAATAAAACCTAAAATCTAGAATGTTTAAATTTTCATTGGGTATGGAAAGGTAATCTTTGTATACTCGATGGGATAGGGATTAATAAAACTAAGATAAAGCCGAGGTGGAGTTTGAATAAGAAAAATTCTTTGTGCTCCATTATCATCCCTAAACTAATTACTAAAATAATTCAACATATAGAAGTGACTTTATTTAAACATGAACCTTAATTACATAAAAGTTGGCTCAAACGAGTTTCTAAATTTGAAGTATACTAAGTTTCATACTTTACACGTAGAGATTTAATGCTAATAAATTGATAAATAGATTTTTTAACATTGTATGAGAACCAAGACCTGCAAAATAAAAATAAATAAGAAGTTTATCAATTTTTTTACCTTTAGGACTCTTTGATTCTCAAGTAAAGTGAACTTAAGATTTTTTTTTACTCAAATTTGATAAAATGAATTTGTAACACCTCTGTCCCATATCAAAATATGTTGGATACTTTGATACGTATACAAGGATCCAAGCAACTATTAGTAATATCTTAAGGCATAACCTTTTGGATGAGTTTATAGGGGGTTAAGATGATCAAAGAATGTATTATTTAGACTATTAGTATTATCTTTAAGCATAACTTTTTGGATGAGTTTATGGTGGGTTAAGATGACCCAATAATATATTTATTATTGAGACATTAAATTGAGCGAGCTTGTGTGTGATATGATTTGATTTGGACTTGAAATTTGACTTGGGTTGTTACATATGGTATCAAAGCTGACTTTCGAAAACTTGGGTCAAGTCATCTGATCAGTTTGCTTTAGGTGGAGACACAGAAGACAGTTAGTGTTATCCCATAATGGATATAAGCCGTTGTATTATCCCACAATAGTTAGAGAGCCAAAGATTATAGGTTATGCGTGACTATGTGTTCGACTTGACGGGGACTTTAGGTATTGAAGTTGAAAAAATTGTAACATTCCCATGCACATCAAAACTTGTGGGAGACTTTGATATGTGTATTAGGAAAAAAGCAAGTATTAGTAGTACCTTCAAGTATGACTTTTTGGGTTAATTTGTAATGGGCAAATAAGAATCAAGAAAATACTATTGAGATATTGGATTAAGCTCGTGTATGCTAAGATTTGATTTTAATTCAGGTTTTGACCCAAGTTATTACATAATTAGTACCATTTAGTTTTGGGTATTAAGGGGGACTATAAGGTTTCAAGGTTTACATGAAGTGAGATAAAATTTAAATTATGTTACATTGGTTAAATGATTTGTGTTTGCTTACTAGTATCCGCTTGTACAAATGCAGTTGAATTTGTTTGTTTTAAATAAGGTGAATAAATGGGTTGCATGGGGTTGAACTTTTACTATGTTAAAAGTTTACTTGTATAAAAGTATCTACTCAACTCAACTGATATGTATACTCAGCTTAGTGAGTATTGACAAAGAACCACATACATTTTAGACTTAACAGATTATTTGTAATGAAATGTTCGGTTGATGTTTTTTAGTTGACAATTATATTATATTATAGTAGTTCAAATTATATATATATTTCATGCTGGAATAATCAATGAAATACGTACATACGTTTATAAAACATGTTGGAATGATTTAGCTTAAAAAACAAGTATATACAAGTAGATAGTCTAGAGAAAGTACAACATAGATATATAGTGGTTCAGAACCTCAACAAGGCTTCTTACTACTTTTGTTCAATTTTCATTAGATAACTTGGAACCCTTATTTAAGTGAATAGGTTATTTGTGTGCTTAGGCTGTCTTTATTCAATACTAATTTATACATATAATTTAACTCCTTTGAAGTATTGCTTTCTTTAGCTAATATCTTCGTTATAGCTATAGTTTTCTCCTTTGATTGTGTCTGTCTTATAAGAATTTCATAATGTTGGACATATTCATCCATTATTTTATGTAAGAATCTTAGTTATAACCCAACTAACTCTTTAATGAACAATGTGAATTTTCACTTTTCTTCATTTTAGCGAATGAGACTTAACATAGTTCTTCATTCAATTAACTTCTTTTAGCATAGCCTTGTTATTAACATTTTTTTTCTTTCTCATGTGTAATACTTTCCCTTAATTCTTTTAGGATAGCCTTGTTCGTAGTGAAGAGCTTCTCCCCTTTAACTGGAGCTCCATCGAAGCAAATCTTTCCTTTTATCTGCTGATATTCTTGTTTTAACATTTTTGTTCAGGATAAATTTTCTTCATTCTTGGATTTTTTAAAAGATATTTTCTATTTTTATCTTTGTATTATCCAGGTTGCTCTTAGAGATTTTTTTAGAGATTCTTTATTTCAAAGAAAATCTTCTACAACCCGTCACATCCTTTTATCTTACATGGCTCTGTTGTTGCTGCTTGATGTGCGTATTGAGTTACTGCAGAACGATGTAGCTGATGCAGTAGTATCGAGTTCTTGTAATGTTACTAAAATTAGCAGAAGTTCATTGTTGTGTCCAAACAACTTAGTTTGATGCTTTTTAGTAACTTCTCTAAATGGTAGGAATGTTTGTTACCTATCTTTCACTCTATTTTGGCTTGGTCTTCTAGTAGTGAATCATCTGTTGGGTGTCATGATATTTGGTCTGAAGGCTAGGTTTTAAGATATATGACACACTGTTTGTATGGGGAACTTACACTTGCCAATCGAGACTTTCACACTACTTAATATTGTGTTTTGTGTTGTTAAAATTGGAAGAAGAATATTTTGAACAGAGTGAGAATGATATGTATGAATGATATAACTCATCTTTCTCGTGTTTTTGTAAGGGAATTGGTTTCAAATTCTGTTCTTTGTTGTTCATCTTTCAATATAATCAGAGTTAAAACTGGAGAGGTAAAATATTCATTAATAATTGTTTGCTTTTGCTCAAACTGAATCATCCCATGATTATTCTGTTTCACTATTCAAGCTTCCTCCATTTTTGTTAATCTTTTATTTCCTTGTAATTTGTTTAACTTTTGAGTGAAATATTGTTCAACCGGTTACTAGGATTACTATTTCAGCTACCATGATCTATACCCTTGATCAATGAAATAGACGGCATGGATTTAAAAAAAAATAAAAAATTCACACAAACCGCTACAACATGTAGCGGTTGTTCTTATCTTGCTTTGCCCATTACTTCTTTGCCCCTTTCATATGTTACTAAAGTTTTTATTGTTAGCTCCAGTACAATAATATTAGTAATAATATAATATTGATATATATATATTAATATTAATATTGGTATTAATATTAAATAATAAATATTAAATTTCAATACTAATATTAAATATGTATACTAAGTATTTAAATTAAATATTAATTATTAAATATTAAATATGTATTCAATATTTAATATTTAAATATTAAATATTAAATTTCAATACTTAATATTAATATATATATTAGTATTGAAATTTAATATTTAATATTTAATTATTAATATTTAATATTAATAAATATATATATATATATATATATACCAATATTATATGATTACTAATATTATTGTATTGGAGCCAACAATAAAAACTTGAGTAATATGAAAGGGGCAAAGAAGTAATTGGGGGCAAAGAAGTAATCGACAAAGCAAGATAAGAACAGCCGCTACATGTTGTAGCGGCTGGTGTGATTTATTTATTATTTTTTTTAATCCATGCCATTTATTTCATTGATCAAGGGTATAGATCATGGTTGCTGAAATAGTAATCCTAGCAAACGGTTGCTACGGATTGGCACCCATATATATATATACATATATATATATATATAGCATACTCTCTTACATAACATATTATCTTAAATTGCATACCTTTATTAAAACTACGTCGTTTGTGACGCCCCAAATTCGGGTACTTGAAACCCTTATTCGGTGCTTCACGATATCAAGCATTCAACATAATATAATATCAAACTTAATAAAGTTATTATATCAGAGTTTTGATAAACCCAGGTACGTAGACCTTTAAGTGCTTATTACATGATAATTAAA
The DNA here is from genome assembly GCA_020205555.1 of Panax stipuleanatus. Classification (NCBI taxonomy): domain Eukaryota; kingdom Viridiplantae; phylum Streptophyta; class Magnoliopsida; order Apiales; family Araliaceae; genus Panax; species Panax stipuleanatus. The sequence continues at coordinate 26,628 of JAINUT010002318.1, forward strand.
TATTTACAAGCATATAAACTATCTATCACATCATATTCCAGCTACTCAGTAGTTTTTCCTTTTCCTTTGTCTCTATTAGACCCCTTTGCCTGATCTTAATTAGCTGAAAACATTTATAACAAAGCAAGAATGAGCATTTAATTGCTCAGCAAGTAATAGCATTCTTAAATATCTCAACAATAAATAAATATTTTCTTTGAGGTATGCTTTGACAGTGAAACAAAACTGTAAAGCAAATAAATCTTAAATCATTCATATTCCTGGAATATCATATCAATATAGAACAGTCGAGAGGTCATAAGACCATGAACATGCTTTTTCTTTTGTTGAAAAGGTTCTGCCAGAAATTTATCTCTGAACCGTCTTATCTTACGGGCACGGTGGGTGATCAGCCCTGTATGCCATGTATTGATCAATACTATCTTATCCAGAACAATTTTTATGTTCAACGTCACCACTCCTAGAGTGTAATATAAAATATCCCATTTCAGGGTTTGTTCATTCTCAGACTGGAATCCAAACTATAACAATATAGCTGGATAGCTGAAATCATTGCACAATAATGTCAAGACTTATTACAAAGGAATTGAAATATTTTACATCTGTGTCTGACCAGAACAAATGGCTCAGACTTCCTTTCAACCTGTTCATGCATAATGAATTCCATTTGATATACATGAAAATACAATACCCATTCTGTTGAAGCTGATTGGAATAAAAAGGTTTTAATACCTTGTATTATTCATAAATAAATGGGACACAGTTCAAAATTCAGAGAACTTGTCCACATATGAATAATTCCATAATACTTGCTCAATGAAGAGTAAGATTTAGATACTTGCCTTGTTCGTTGACTATTGGTATAAAATTTAGCTTAACTTGTCTGCTCTCACAGATCCTACACAGTTATATTTGCATTTACAAGTATATTAGCCAAACATCCAAGTCACATAGCTTGTATATTCACATATTACATAACCATATTGATCATGTCTTTAGTTTGAGTTTTTCAATTGAGATACTTATATACATTTTTCAAATACCTCATCCATGTTCTTACCATAGCCATTTTTCTCTTTAATAGAGTTCGGTATGCTCATCAGTCATCATATACAACACCTTACAATTTTCATTAACACTCTACTAATAATTTGGTAGATAAGTATTTCATGCTTTCTTTACTTATCTACTAGCATACAAGGTGTTTTTGTAGCTTATTTCATGCCTTGGATGCATTTCCAATTTATATAGTTAACTTTTAGTCTTTTTCATGATTTATAGATCACCTCAACACACTATTGCATTAACCATACTTGTTTTTCTCCTATAATGTTAAAACAACCCTTACTTTTAGATCCTCCTTTTTGGTAGTTCTTAGTTCCCATATTTCTAACCCATTTATACCAAACTTTAGAACACCAAATAGACTGGCCAAAGCTGCTATAGCAGCATCTAACTGTCCACTGTTACTGTGAATGGACAGCAGCCCTGCCACCTCTCTTCTTTCCCATTCTAAGCTTTCAAGTTCACTAAACAGTCTATAAACATATTTATTTAGAAAAGTTAAAGCCACTCGTTATGGTTAAATCTTCATATTACATTTTCAAACCAAAAGGGGTTGCTCAAAACTGCCATAGCAGTTGTTTGCTATCATTTGTAGCACGCTGCTGCCATTAGGCAGCAGCTCCTTCCCCTTACCTCATGCCACTTCACTTACTAACTTACTAGTTCAATCACCATGAACTCCTAGTATGCTATAGGTAATGCTACTATATATAACAATATCATACCAGCTGTAACAATTGAACAAGCTATGCGAAGCACCTGCAGTGCCCAACTAACTGCCTGGCCCTGCGGCGCAGCCCAGCACTGGGTGCTGGCTGCTGCTGCCTGCAACAGGCCCGACCAGCCTAGCCAATCCCCAACCTCCATTTTTTTTTGGAAATTCGATAGCTTAACCACATACTCTCTGTAATTATATACAACTGAACCCATTTAGGATATAAATATTTTGTATTCTAACTTGATGATACAACTGGATCATTTGGAGTTCACTTTGTCTCAAAATATCAGATATTAGACTTAACCTTATATTTACATGATTTGCTCCTAATTTCTTTGAATCCATGTATAGTTTTAATTATAACTCATATGTTAATTTGTATGTATATGCATACTGTTTTGTTTTCTATTCATAACAAAATCACCAAACAGTTCCAAAATAATTAAGTAGCTCAACATATTAGCCACATAAGCTAACTGCAGCAGCACAGTGTAATCAGCAGTACGCTTGTGCGCCGCTGCAACTGCTGCTGCCAGCAGTTGCTCAATCCCAGCAGCCCGTTTTGCCATTTTATCTCATACGAACCAAGGATCCAATCTAAGTCAGTTGTTGATATGTTACAGCTGATATAGCAAACTGTTTTTCAAAAAAAATTATCAACAATCAAAACTGAAATCCTTGACAGATGCAACAGGGAAATAAAACTGCCCAGCTGCTCAAAACAGAGGTTCCAAGTAACTTGACATTCTAATTTTTCATTTTTGGCTTAAGATTGAATTTCATTTCATTCTAATAGGCTTAAACTTGCTAATTATCATTGCATGTAATACAGGAATCAATTCCCAGCCTTATTTGTGTCTAATATTTGACTTTTAATTAAAACAGTCCATTAAGGACTTTTGTCAAGCACTTGGAGTGCACTGTTTTACAACCTTCTTTTCATAGCCATTGGTTTGCTCTTTAATCCAATTTTAGCCTCCTTATTCCGCCACACAACCAACCTATCTCCTTACTCTAACTCAGTCACATAGCAGTCAAATACATAATCAAAGTTAAACAAAATCAAGCAATTAGTGTAAACCAACCAGTTTATTCATTCTTCAAAATTTGCATTCCTTTGATTTCTTCATACTTATGCAATATATAAATTTCTATTTTATATATACATAACATCCGGTGCTTATCCCCTTTTTATTTAATCAATTATACAAACATTTGATAAACTTCTGCTAATCATATAGTAATCAGTTATATTCAAGCATTATATTCTTAATGAAAGCATAACAGAGTTGTATTATATTACCTTTTCCTCATTACCGATTAATTCTTGTTAGTCCTTAGAATTCTTAGCTGCCTAGCACCAAATTTACACCTCTACTACTCCCTTGCTCAAGTCAGAATAGAGAATTAAATTATTTAGGAGAGGAGATGGCGGGTGGAGAATGAGAAGAAAAAGAGAAATCTGTAACATGTTTTGATTATATAGAACCCTATTCTTGTTTCATACGAAAATGCTAGCTCCTCAATATAGCAATGCCAAATCAGAAGTCTATATTACTAGCATAAGGACAGCACCTGCTTAATATGTATACTGGTGTTTGATAATACTGAGTAATTAAGATCTGATGATTAATGTCTTAATAAAGTAGATCGTCTGAATAAAAGAGCATCTGAATTTAAAAAGTTGTTTGGTAACTACCATGTAGAGCATCTGAATGACACCTATTTTCCTGTTTTAACCCTCAGAATCCCACATGCTCTCTCTTTGCATGTTTGTTCTGGTTCACCTTCAATTTTTTATGAAGGGATTAGCTGCAAATACTATGACGGATCGTAGCTACCCAAACCCAGAAAAAATCGCCCTCCTCTCATGGTTTGTGTCTCTCCCTCTTCTGTTGAAACTCACTTTCTTTAAGCTATTTTTTTGTTCTTTTTTTTTTTCCAAAAATAATTTTTCTTATTTACCGATTAATTTATCAGAAACCGTTCTTAGATTCATAAATTTCATCAAAAATTGTTTCAATTGATTTTTCCTACAAGTGATGCCACCAATCTCATCTGCGGAGCTAAACCCATGTGTATCTATGAACTTTTTTCCCCTCTACTTTGTTTTGTTGGAAAGATCTGATTTGTGACTCGATCTTTTTTTTTTTATAAATTTGTGACTCAATCTTTGCATTCAAGATGTTAATACTTTTCAATTGTCTTGCAATATAGTGTTGAATTTATTCTATTGGCACCGTAGAATAGAAAAGGAGAGAAGGAGAAGAGAATGGAGTGTATTGGGGTGAGGATAATATTGTCTAGATGTGGTTCTGAATGATAAAGGGAGAATTTCAATCTAACTGAATCAGAGGCTTGGAGAATCGATAAGAGGTATTCTAAGTTTTACCAAACAAACTATACCTCTGACCGAAATTGATCTACTCCCATTAAGAGGCTATAAGAGCCAAACAAACACTACCCGGTCTAATTTTTATAACAGCTCATGCTCATATTAGTTGCACTGTATTTCTTTTCTTCCAGCTCCAACTTGCCGTTTCATTTAATAAATTGACATCTCAGGTATACCCCTAATGTCTACATATAATAATAATCCCCTTATTACATATATATTGTATAAATAGTTTATTTTATACAATAATCACACTTTTCATAATATTTATCACACAATAAAATAATATTTAGTGTGACATTTTTCTTTCTATTAAAATAATTTAACTTCATTAAATTATTCTAATATTTCCTTATTTATATTACCTTATTTCCAAATAAAATAAGATAATATGACAAATGCGATGATTTTCTTATATTAAAACAATATCCTCATAAATTATTTTAATATCTTTTAAGGTATACCCATCACTTGCTTAGCTTCCCTTAGCTTCCGTATTCAATTTATTTTTGAATAGTTTATACATACCCAGTAAATGTATAATATTATATATTTACTCAAGCACAGATATTCACACCACATTGCACATATACATATGCAAGATAAATATTATCAAAAATAAAAATTTAATTAATAAATTTTTATTTAACTAATAATCTGAAAATTCAGTTTATTACATCGTTTTGGAGATTTTTTTTAAAAATAAGTGGGGCAGCGGGTAGCATTTTTGTAAATAAAAGGAAAGCAAGTGGGATCACTCTCTTTTATTATTATTTTTTTATAAAAAGAATATTTAAAACAACGTAATTTTAATAAAGATATGCTATTTTAGAGTGGTATGTTATTATGCGCCAAATGCCGATACTCACTTTGTTCATTGTAATGTTCTGATTGTCATTCAGTAGGGTGATAAAGATAAGCAATCAGTTCGTTGTTGCTTTTGACAAATTAGTGAAATATTCGATCGTGATTTACTTGTTTAAATCGCCTATTAGCCGAGTATACGACTTCTTTTCTTCTCCATGAAGAGGTATTATTCGTATTTTTTTGTATAGCAATTTAGATTATTTTGCAATTTTACTTATTTTGTTTCATATACGTTGGCTTAACCCATATATCAAATTTAAGTATAAATTAATGTTTATATAAATTCCTCACATTCTCTATATCCCTCTAAAATTTTATTAAAAAAATTTCCCTCTTGAATTTGATGTAAAAATTAATTTTGCCTATGTTGTTCAAACTTCTTTTCTGTTTGCTTTTCCTTCTTAATTAAATCGTTTATATTTACAAAAAGAGATATTCCTAGGGCAGCAACTCATTTATATGATTTAACACTAGTCTTATGCGTGCATAAAATAAAAAGCAGACTCTATTTTTAATTTTAAAACAGAGGTGAAAAGAAGACTACCAATGATAACGGGTTAAATGCTTTTTTGGTCACTGTATTATATGTCAACTTACAAATGAATTACTGAATTTTTTTTCTTACAGTCAACTAACTGTACTTGACTTTTCTAATACAAAGTCACATAAAATTAATCAATAAAAGAACAGATTGCTCGCAGTGCTTCCACAAATCTCTAATAAAATTTCTAATTAAACATACAATACATGAAAATTAAGTTACTAAAGACAAAAACAAGTTGCATTATAGATAATGAATATTTTACCACAGAAACTGAACGAATGATTAAATAAATAATTCAGATCGTTTCAAAAACAGTGTTAGTGAGACAAACTAGAATCACTAGCATCAAGCCTTAAATAAAATTAAATCAACGAGAAAAAAAGCACAACAATTATTACATTAAAAAAGTAAGTCAAATCAATCCGACCTATACATGAACACTTCATCATTCTGATTGATCTTCTTGTAGTTGTAGTAATTTTTGAGGAATCCTCCAATTGCGTCAAAATTACTCTCCTGAACCGGTGACATTAGAGTCAGAACCCTGGGCTGCGACCGCAATTGTTCGGTGCTTTCCGCCAGAGACCGCTTCAAACACTTGGGCCGCTTCACAGCAGCCGACGGAGGAGGAGCCGCCGCTAGCCGAGTATACGACTTCTTTTCTTCTTCATGAAGAGGTATTATTCGTACTTTTTTGTATAGCAATTTAGATTATTTGGCAATTTTACTTATTTTGTTTCATATACGTTGGCTTAACCCATATATCAAATTTAAGTATAAATTAATGTTTATATAAATTCCTCACATTCTCTATATCCCTCTAAAAAAAAATTTAAAAAATTTCCCTCTTGAATTTGATGTTAAAATTAATTTTGCCTATGTTGTTCAAACTTCTTTTCTGTTCGTTTTTCCTTCTTAATTAAATCGTTTATATTTACAAAAAGAGATATTCCTAGGGCAGCAACTCATTTATATGATTTAACACTAGTCTTATGCGTGCATAAAATAAAAAGCAAACTCTATTTTTAATTTTAAAACAGAGGTGAAAAGAAGACTACCAATGATAACGGGTTAAATGCTTTTTTGGTCACTGTACTATATGTCAACTTACAAATGAATAATTGAACTTTTTTCCTTATAGTCAACTAACTGTACTCGACTTTTCTAATAAAAAGTCACATAAAATTAATCAATAAAAGAACAGATTGCTCCCAATGCTTCAATCCACAAATCTCTAATAAAATTTCTAATTAAAAATACAGCACATATGAAAATTAAGTTACTAAAGACAAAAACAAGTTGCATTACAGATAATGAATATTTTACCACAGAAACTGGACGAATGATTAAATAAATAATTCAGATCGTTTCAAAAACAGTGTTAGTGAGACAAACTAGAATCACTAGAATCAAGCCTTAAATAAAATTAAATCAACGAGAAAAAAAGCACAACAATTATTAAATTAAAAAAGTAAGTCAAATCAATCCGACCTATACATGAACACTTCATCATTCTGATTGATCTTCTTCTTGTAGTTGTAGCAATTTTTGAGGAATCCTCCAAATGCGTCAAAATTACTCTCCTGAACCGGTGACATCAGAGTCAGAACCCTGGGCAGCGATCGCACTTGTTCGGTGCGTTCCGCCAGAGACCGCTTCAAACACTTGGGCCGCTTCACAGCAGCCGACGGAGGAGGAGCCGCACGCATCTCCCACCCAGCCATCGCACCACCTATCCGCCGCTATAGTTGGGGTCGAACTCAGACAACCAACCATCAACCTTTCAAAATCAAACACAATCCTATCAAAAAAATCAAAAATCATAGTCCCACTATTATTTTTTAATTCCAAAATCAATCAAAGACCCCAAACAATACCAAAACCCTACTCCCAAATCATCAAAAACCTAGTCACGAATCAACCTAGATGCATCAGATCGTCAAAATCGCACCTCGCCCCATCTTGATTTGTTCTAAAACAACACACCACAACCAATGTTGACTCATACCAAAGTAACATCTACTCATAAAAGAAAAAAGAAAAGAAAAAAGAGATGAAGAAATAACAAGCAAAAAGAGAATATAGTTACTGATCTAGATCTACTCGTCGGCTTCTCCACTCGTTGAATTTATTTTATGTTGGTTCACAACTATCTTTCCTTCCTCAGTTTTCTTTTCCCTGGGAGAAAGGAGGGGGAACGGCGAAAAAAGAGAAAAGAGGAGCAGCAGACGGTGGGCAGATGACGAGAGACGGCGGGGACGGAGAAGGGGTTTAGGAGAGAGAGTAGCTGGGTTTAATTTTGCTATTTTGATTTTATTTTGTTAATTGTTGCTTTGAATATATAAATTTTCTTTTATTTGTTTTTCCCTCTATGTCCACGTAATGAAGGCCAGATGGGATGATCTGTGCCACATCTGCTCTTTTTTACTACTCAACAGCTGACGTGCTCATTTTCGTGTAAAGTCAAAAGACTTAACGGATTTTCTAACGTTTTGCAAGAAAACTTGAGTTTAGTGAGTTGACTGTAAGAAAAAAAAAGTTTAGTTAGTCATTTGTAAGTGGACATAAAGTACAGTGATGAAAAGAGTATTTAACCCCAATGATAACCCACATCCATCAATATAATATAAAAGAAAGTCTTTTTCTAAGATGGAAGGATTATAATATATTCTATATAGTTCCTTCAAATTAGTATTAGCCAGTTACTTAAGTATATCAGATGCAGTGTATATGAGTAAGTTTGAATCAGATTTTAACATAGATATGCATGATGAAATAATGATTAATTATCATATTATATATTATGTATTGTAATAACTTTCAAGAACACTTGCATCAATTTATTAAAAAAATTAATTTTGAGGAAAAAAATAAAAACTTTAGAGAGGGTAAATATTTCAGAAAGAGAGTAAATTTTAATGAGAGAGAGTGTGATCATTTAGACACAATAATTTTTTTTTGAAAGGAACTAAACTTTTTAAAAAATAAGTATATAGTTGGAGCCCAATGGGCAACCCACATCCACCTACTTATTATTATGTGGGTTTCAACCCAAACCCATTTAATATATATGGATATGGGCCATCCATTGGGTTGACAACCATTTTGCTATGTCTAGTTGTATCATATGTCGAATGTTAATTTTACTTTACAGTTCATGCATTATACCACCTTACACTAATTTATTATACCCTTTTGGAACGTTAGCCTACAACATTTACAAGTCGATTTCGTCTTTTTATTTTGAGTTCAAGAGGTATATTTTAATTATAATAACTAAAAATTTTGTTTGTATTTTATATCTTAATGGCCATTTAATTGTTCTTACCAAATTTAACCCGCTCCTAGCGTCTTGGTTAAGTAATCCTTGTCCTACAATTTAGATGGACATATGCTCACATTGACTTCTAGAGATAAACATTTGCCATTTGAACTCCTCCAAAATAAATAATAAAATGGCAAAAATTGGTTTTACTCCTATGTGGTTTTTACCTTACTGACCTTTAATCAACTAAACTAAATAAAATTGTTCTAATATTACCGCTTGGATTAGTTTTCGTAATAAGTTGAAAGTTACTTATATAAGACTTTTAGTTTGAGGGGTAATGTTGTAATATATTATTATATTAGATATCATTGTTATGTTCGGTATATCTCAGCGACCAAGTTGATTATTGTTATATTAGGTATCAAGAAATAGTATTTGGATCAACAATCACACTGCATCCGTAAAAATTGCACGTGCAATTGATGCGAATGATGTTTCTTATTTTAAAAAAGCACATTCTGGATGCAGATACAGTGCTATATTTGCTTCTTGAAATTGCATCATGTAATTGTACCGCACCACAATGCAGTATAGTTTTTATATATTTTTAACTCCTTATGCACTGAATGTCATCCAACCTCCATCCTCAAAAGTATGTTTAAAAGTACAATAGGCACATAAATTAAGGCAGACAAAATAGAGGATAGAGTATAATATTTTTTCCAGTATACAAAAACACCATAATTAACTTGGGAGTGTGAAGTGATTCTATAAGAATATGTGCACTTCGGGGTAAATGTTTTATATCTGGGTTTGTATTTTTTGATATCTTTTTAAGGTTAATTTTTTTGTGTACTTTTTGGACATGCTTTTGAGAACAGAGGGAGTATTTATAATTTGTTATTATTGTAAAATGATGAAGAATGTTATAAAAGAGATGAAGCCGAATCAAAACTTGGATCTGATTAACCTCTTGAAACGTATGATCTCGTTCTTTTTGTATATCCCAAAATCCACTAGAATCGTTCTTTGGATCACAACACCACGAACTCAACGAGGACCGGTCTACAATATTGATGATGAGAAATGGCTATAATCTTCGACGCCAGAAAAGCTTTAGTATTCAATAGTCATGATTCAATGGTGAATATGGCTATGTGAAGTGTTTATTTCTTTTGTTCTATCTCACAAATGTAAAATCTTACAAGCCTTTTATAGGGCAAACAGGATCAGCACCAATTATGGTCATTGATGGTGTAATTTGTAATTTCTGTATAGATCACCATTATAATGATAATAATAGTCAGATTTTTAACTCTAGATATAAGGGGTAAAAACATGCTATTATGTTTGATTCGTTGTACCCAGACAATTCTGTATAATGGATAATGATTCAATGAAAGATCACCCGGTTGATCAATGTGAACCACAGGTTCAGGTTGCCCAATCTGAATTTCAACAATTATGGAGTCCTTAAGGTTTTCAAGTAATTACATATTTTCTTAATCAACTTTTATCGAATCGTAGTGATGGTTGATTCTAGGCCTGACAATTTCTACCGATCCCGGCTCCAATAGGACCGGTTTTTAAAACCCGACAGGGTTAGGGTCGGGTATGGGATATACCCTTTACCTCTCACCCCGGACCCGACCCGCGACCCGATTATATATATAAGTTTTATTAAAATTTGTCTTATATATAATAATGTATATATTTAGGTATTCCATTAAAAATTCATAAGAATATAATAAAAGGATTTAAAGTAGTTTAATTTCAATAACTAGAATGCATTTAATTAGGAGCCAAGAGCATATATGATATATGATCAAGAGAATTACGAGCAAGTAAAGTAAAGATAGGATAGAATTGGAAAGTCTAATATTCATAGCATTAAGACTATAAAATGCGGAGAAAAAAGAGGTATAGATTTCATCTGCTTTGCTTTTGTAATCTGGAACATTGTAAATTGGCATGAATCACTTGAGTTCCTATTGACTATCTCTAGCTCATAAAAGTAATATATAAAGGTTTATAGAAATTTAATTTAGAAAAAGGGAAGAATACATGGGAAACGGGACGAGAAGGGTATGAGATATTTTTTTCGGGATTGGGTCAGGTTTGGGGGAAATCACACATTTGGCGGGACAGGTATCGAGGTATGGGGAAAGGGTTCTCCGAACCAAACCCGCCTTGTTGCCAGACCTAGTAATTCCAATTTACTTTGTCATTTTTGTTTATTATTGCATTAAGACATTTATTTGAAACTCTTACTTGAAATAACGTTTGCAATACTGGGTTAGGGTAAAAAGCAATCTAGTTAGATTATAGTAGATTAACATCGCCATTTGAGGACTAAAGTTGAGTGGCCACACATATCTTATGCCACTCTCCAAAAAGTTTTAAAAAAATGAAATACACAAATTGCAATAATACATTTATAACGTATGTGAGACGAGTATATATTTTTCATTAATATTATAAAGTCGAAAAAAAGTGAAACGATTGTTTTAATGTTAAAAACTAGAATGTTTAAATTTTCATTGGGTATGGAAAGGTAATCTTTGTATACTCGACGGGATAGGGATTAATAAAACTAAGATAAAGTGGAGATGGAGTTTGAAAAAGAAAAATTCTTTGTGCTCCATTATCATACCTAAACTAATTACTAAAATAATTCAACATATAGAAGTGACTTTATTTAAACATGAACCTTAATTACATATAAGTTGGCTCAAACGTGTAATAAATTGAATTTTCAGATTAATGTTAAAATAAAAATTTAGTAAATAAAATTTTTATTTTAATATTATTTATGATACATGTGTGTATATGTGCCATGTGGATTGAATATTCGGGAAAATAGTAAAAAGATATTAAAATAATTTATGAGGTTAAATTATTTTAATATAGAGAAAATGGTAGCATTAAATATTATTTGTGATATAATAAATTTGTATTATGAAATTATATTAATAAAGGTATGGACTTTTTATATGAGATGCTTATTTATAAGAAAAGGAAAATGAGCATGAGGTGTTTTATTAAGTAACCTGCATGTCATGTATTCTTAAAGTTACCAGGAGTTGGCAAGTGGGGAATCATATAGCATATGTTACTCAGCAGCATCAGTAGGTGTTAGGCAAATAGGGATAGAATTGACCAACAAGATATGGGAGTAAGGCTAGGGGGTGCAAGGTGAAAGCTTTTAATTTCTCAGAATTCCCATCTCTTTTCCATGTTCACCCGCCTCCTTCTCTCTTGAAATTCCAATTCCTCATTTCGGCCAGAGTAAGAAAGGTTTGAGATTTCCTGTTTTGTGTTGGGCAGCTGGACTTCTGTTCATAAGATAGCAAGAGATCCTAAGTAATCTAACAGGAGGTAACATAACTCATCTCTTTTATATTTATAAAGATGAAATTTATGCAAGATGTGTTAGCTATGTTGAGATGAAAACAGATAACACTATGAGTTGGATAGCTATGTATGTTTAGCTGAGGTATTGGTAATTACTTATGCTCTGTTTAACAAAGATAAATATGTAATATTGCATAGTACTTTTGAATCAGAGAAATTGAATTTTATGAAGTATGTAACTAGTTAATTGTTAACTATTTGAGTATACATGAATTTGAATTATGTATTGGTCTGATAAGAGGCTGGTATAGAATAAAGGAGATGGGTTAGTTGTGGAATGTTATAAGGAGGATGAAATGGGTTTATAACTCAAATAAATGGCTATGAATATGGGGTTTTAAAACTGTGCAGACCACATGTTTGTTAAAAGTCCCAAGTGGACTGTTTTGGCTAAAAAACGAATATTAGATGGAATCAAGGCTGGGATCAGATTGGTATGTCATGTGATTTGATAATTAAAGAGTTTGAGTATATTAGATTGAAACGAAAACAAATATTAAGCTAAAACTAAATGCTAGAATTTAGCATGTCTAGCACCTTTGCACACTGTTTTGTGGCAGCCTATTGAGACTGAAATGATGGTGTTATAATTTCTCCATATACTATGTGTATTATATCTAAGATAGGGTGTAAACTAACCTATGGATCTAAGGTTAAAAATTAGCAAAGTAGGGGCAGGGGATTGACTAGACTGGCCAGGGCTGCTGCAGGCAGCAGCAGCCAGCGCCCAGCGCTAGGCTGCGCTGCGCTGCGCTGCAGAGCCAGGCAGTCAGTTGGGCAGCAGTTGGATCGCGTAATTTATTCAATTGCTGCAGCTGGTATAACATGGTAATGTGTAGTTGCATTAACTATATAGCATACTTAAGATTCATGGTGGTGGAACTAGTAAGTTAGGAAGTGAAATGGCATGGGTTAAGGGGAAGGAGCTGCTGCCTAATGGCAGCAGCGTGTAGCAGATAGCAGCACAGGGCTGGGCTCTCCTTTGAGCTCTCAGCCGGCACAATTAAATTGTCCCAAATAAATTAGCTAATGCTTCTCTACTATAGGTGAATGTGCCCTTTATTTAATATTCAAAATTTAACAACACATGGACCAAAGATGTGGGTATTAAAATTACTTGAAGCAAGGGGCAGGGAAAAAGGGATTGCTGCCTAATGGCAGCAGTGAGCAGCAGCGAACAGCTGCTGTAGCAGCATTGGTGAGCCATGTTTGGCTTGTGTTGTAATTTGAGGGTTTACCCATAAAGCTTAAATTCTGAACTCCTAAAAAGATAGGTATATAGAATCTATAACGTGATCAATTGTGGTATAAGTGTAGTAATATATAATAAAGAATAACATAAGGGGAAATCATGTCATGAGTTTGGCTTAAGAGATACAATTGGGGCGACCAAAATAAGGGGCTGCTGCCCCTTTGGCAGCGTGAGTAGGTTCAGAGGGCAGCAAGAAGCTGCTGCAGTAGAAAAAAAGAAAGAAAAGATTAATGCCCAACTCTTAGTTAAGTAAGTATATAGAATATATAACAAAACTATAACTTAATTAGAAAAGTAATGAAAAAGAAAAGGGCTGCTATAGATGCACTTAATAAACAAAAGGCTGATTTGGTTTACTAAAGGAAAATAAAAATAGCTAATGCATTGATGTGTCGAAATGAAACTATAAATCATGGGGAATATTAAAGGTTAATCATACAAGTTGGAAATACCTTCAGAGCATAAAATAAGCTATGTAGGCACCTTGTATGCTAGAAGTTAATTAAGAAAAGCATGAAATGCTTATGTACCAAGTTACTAATAGAGTTAAATGGTAATTGAGATGTGTGCATATTATAAGCGTACCGAACTCTATTAAAGAGGAAAATGGTTGTGGTAAGAACATGGATGTGGTATTTGAAAAATGTATATAAGAATCTCAACAGTAAAACTTAAACTAAATATATAATCAATGTGATTATGTGATATGAGAACATACAAGCTATATGACTTGAATATTTGACTAATATGCTTGTGAATGCGAATATAATTGTGTAGGCTCTGTGAGAACAAGTTAAGCTGAATTTTATCAATAATCTACAAACAAGGCAAGTATCTAAATCTTACTCTTTAATGAGCAAGTATTCTGGAATGACAGGTTCTCTAAATTCAGAACTGTCTCATTATTTATGAATAATACAAGGTGAAATAACCTTTTTATTCCAATCAGCTTCAAAATGATGGGTAATGTATTTTCATGTATATCAAATGAAATTCAATATGCATGAACAGGTTGAAGGTAAGTCTGAACCATTTGTTCTGGTCAGACACAGATGTAAAATATTTCAATTCCTTTATAATAAGTCTTGAAATATTATTGTGCAATGATTTAAGCTATCCAGCTATATTGTTATAGATTGGATTCTAGTCTGAGAATGAACAAACCCTGAAATGGGATATTTTATATTGCACTCTGGGAGTGGTGATGTTGAACATAAAAATTATTCTGGATAAGATAGTATTGATCAGTACAGGGCATAAAGGGTTGATCACCCACCGTGCCCGTAAGATAAGACAGGTCACATATAAACTTCTGATAGAATCTTTTTAAGAAAAGAAAAAGCTTGTTCATGGTCTTATGACCTCTCGGCTGTTCAATATTGATATGATATTCCAGGAATATGAATGATTTAAGATTATTTGCTTTACAGTTTTGTTTCACTGTGAAAGCATGCCTCAAAGAAAATATTTATTTATTGTTGAGATATTAAAGAATGCTATTACTTGCTGAGCAATTGAATGCTCATTCTTACTTTGTTATAAATGTTTTCAGCTAATCAGGCTCAGGCAGAGGGGTCTAGTAGAGACGAAGGAAAAGGAAAAGCTACCGAGTAGCTAGAATATTATGTAATAGATGGTTAATATGTTTGTAAATACTTAACTATTATGTAATAAGCACTTAAAGGTCTACGTACCTGGGATTAGCAGAACTCTGATGTAATATCTTTACTAAGTTTGATATTGTATTATGTTAAATGCTTGATGTTGTCTTCCATTTCCTTTTCTGGTTGATAGCCCTGCTACCACCAGCCTTGGTTTCTGTCTCATTCTTCTTCTTCTTATCCTGATTGAATTTCGTTACCGCGTCGCTTCCTCCCTCAGCGAGTATAGCCTTTTCAAGCACTGCTGCGAATGTGTTCAGCTGGAACATGGAAACCTTGCTGTAGAGCCAGGGCTTCAGTCCTCGCTCAAACCTCCTCTCCTTCCTAGCGTCAGTACTGACCTGGTATGTAGCGTGTGACACCCCCAAATTCGGGACCGTCACGGGGTCGCTCGAATTTGATTCATCACGTTCTCATGGTAATACAATAATAACTAAAATCACACATTCACAACGGAAGATCTAATTTAGAATAATATACAACGATTTAACTTCCATAAGGATGCAGACTTTTCCTGCATTCCTTGAATGGTGCTTCTTAAATACTAGTGAAGGAGTTTTGTAAAATGGACAATTTTGAGCAACAGCTCTCACCAATGATCCTGCAGTCAATGGCTTAGACTTACTTGTCGAGACGAAGGAAAAGTATTCACTTTCCCTAGGGAAGCCAGCACTAATTATTCCCCAAGTCTCGCAACCTACAGTACTTAATAGATTACATAATAATATCGAATAAAGACTTATTACATAATCCTTCTTAAGCTTAAACATAGTTTGAAGACAGTCTTAATACAACATAACAATTTTAAACATAAAGGAACAAGCTAGTTGGTAGTCTTGCCCTTGCCCTTATCAACCCTTGAAGGTTCGCCCTGCTCTGCCTTCACTGAAAAGTTTTAGGGAAAGCAAGAATGAGCACAAATTGCCCAGCAAGTAATATACAATAAGGGTGAGTAATATAATTCTCAATTCTCTAAAGGGTATAGCAAGGTTTGATAGTTCAAGGATAACAATAATATCAATAGTTCTCAACATCCACCATTTGGAGGGTCGTTTAGGTGATTGTAGAGGGCAGAGGGAAATGATGAATTATCTCTACACCACCTCAATGCAGAGGGTTCAGACTGCTGTCTGGAATCATCGTCAGGAAGTAGGGCAGCCTAGGTATTCCATTTCGCGGGATAGGGTCATAGCAATTACTGAAGAGGAACGGGTTCGTTCCACCACAGCAGTCCAAGATAGGGATACCTGAGTATCTGTTAGGTGATCTATGTGAGGCATATGTGTACATACAATGATGTAATGTACCCCACTTTTGATAAGTATCATGGGGATAGCTTTTGGAAATCCTAACCTGATAATGGTTAAGGATGGATATATGTAAACCTTTTGATAACAAGGTAGAGATGGCATGTCAATAGCAAATGAAAATGCTATAGTTAGCCGGAGGTGCTATAAGGAAAGAATGTAAAAGCATGTTTAATATATGATAATATTAAATATGTTGCTATGAATGTTATAGCTTTACATTATGTATGAATGTGGTTGCTTTAAAATATATGAATGTTTAGAGCAACGAATGGTTTAATGATAATAAACTTTTATTAAACAGAAAATGCCACCAAGGTTTAGAGGAGAAAGGGTACCTAGAGTAAGGAGAAATGTTAATGAAGGGACTAATAATGAAAATAGAAATGAAGAGGCTAATAATGAGAATGAGAACAGAAATGAAGGCCAAGAGAATCCTATGCAACAATTTGCAAATTTTATGATGGGAGCTTTCCAGAATAAGAATGTTCCTCAACTTAATGTGAATGTTCCACCACCAGTTGTTCATATGGCTAGCTTTAAGGACTTCAAAAGCGTAGGAACCCCGGAGTTTAGAGGGACTACCGAGCCTATTGAGGCTCAGTCCTAGATTAAAGAAATAGAGAAAGCCTTTGAGATAGCAAGGGTGAGTAAGGGGCAAAAAACTTCATTTGCTGCCTATATGCTCAAAGGGGAAGCAAATTTTTGGTGGGAAGCAAACAAAACCAGAGCTGGTACAGGTGTGATTAGATGGGCAAAGTTTAAGAAAATTTTCTTTGAAAATTACTTTCCTCCTGGAATGTAAAGCGGAATGGATGTTCGATTTCTTGAACTCAAACATGGTGATATGACAGTATCGGAATATGCAGTAAAGTTTAATGAGCTGCTACGATTTGCTCCACACCAAGTGGATACCGAGGAACGAAAAGCGAGACGATTTGAGTTAGGCTTGAAGCCTTGGATCTACAACAAGTTGTCGGTGTTACAGATCGGAACTTTTGCCGCCCTCCTCGAGAAGGCGATAATAGTAGAGGGTGGTAGCGAAGCTGGGGGTATGTATAACAAAGATAAGAAGAATAAAGGTAAGTTCGAAGGATCAGTCAAAACCGAGGGTGCCAACAGTTGGAATAAGAAAAGAAAATGGAACAATTTTCGAAATACGAGTAACGTTCAAAGTGGACAGCAAAAGAAGAAATTTGAAGCATGTAAGAAATGTGGAAAGAATCATTCGGGCATCTGTCTAAAAGGAAAGACGGTTTGTTACAAGTGTGGACAGGAGGGACACATCACTCTTAACTGTCCAAATCCGAAGAAAAGTTCTGAGTGTTTTGTTTGTGGATCGATGGATCACTTTGCCAAAAAATGTCCTAAGAAAGGAACAGAGGGAGGAAGCAGTGGCAAGGGAAATAACAGCAGTAAAGCACTTACAATTGGTGCAGCTATACCAAACAAATCAACTGCTAGAACTTTCAATATGATAGCAAAGGATGCGGTGGCATCAAAAGACGTGGTTTCAGGTATTGTCCCGATCAATAACATTAATGCTTATGTATTATTTGATTATGGGGCAACCTGTTCTTTTGTATCACATGAATTTGCTAAGAGCTTAGAGATGCCTTTATCGAATTTAGAAATACCCATGAATATAGAAGTGACAAATAAGGAAGTGATTCCTGTAGAGCATGTCTATAGGAATTGTTGCGTTAAAATAGGAGAACGTGAGTTAATAATAGATCTAATTCCAATACAACTCGGGGAATTCGACATTATCTTGGGAATGGATTGGTTATTCAAACATGGGGCAACAATAGATTGCCAAAGGAAGTCTGTGAGTCTCAAGCCTGCAAAACAATCGAAGATCGTGTTCTACGGTAGTAAATCGCCAAAGCAGTCACGTTGCTTAACAATGATGCAAGCAAGGAAGTTGTTACAGAAAGGTTGTGTGGGTTATCTGGCATATGTGGTGGACACTCAGCAAAAGGGAACAAAGATAGAAGAAATTGTGGTAGTAAATGAATTTACAGATGTTTTCCCTGATGAGTTTCCAGGTCTTCCACCAGATAGAGAAATTGAATTTGTTATTGATCTGGCACCTGGTACAACACGAATTTCGAAAGCACCGTACAGAATGGCTCCTGTGGAAATGAAGGAATTAATGATACAATTGCAGGAATTGCTAGATAAGAAGTACATTTGACCAAGTACGTCTCGTTGGGGAGCACCTGTGTTGTTTGTAAAGAAGAAAGATGGATCGTTGACTCTGTATTGATTACAAAAAATTGAACAAAGCGACAATCAAGAATAAATATCCTTTGCCCAGAATCGATGATCTGTTTGATCAACTGAAAGGGCAAAATATTTTTCGAAGATAGATCTACTATGTGTATTATATCTAAGATAGGGTGTAAACTAACCTATGGATCTAAGGTTATAAATTAGCAAAGTAGGGGCTGGGGATTGACTAGACTGGCCAGGGCTGCTGCAGGCAGCAGCAGCCAGCGCCCAGCGCTAGGCTGCGCTGCACTGCGCTGCAGAGCCAGGCAGTCAGTTGGGCAGCAGTTGGATCGCGTAATTTATTCAATTGCTGCAGCTGGTATAACATGGTAATGTGTAGTTGCATTAACTATAGCATACTTAAGATTCATGGTGGTGGAACTAGTAAGTTAGGAAGTGAAATGGCATGGGATAAGGGGAAGGAGCTGCTGCCTAATGGCAGCAGCGTGTAGCAGATAGCAGCACAGGGCTGGGCTCTCCTTTGAGCTCTCAGCCGGCACAATTAAATTGTCCCAAATAAATTAGCTAATGCTTCTCTACTATAGGTGAATGTGCCCTTTATTTAATATTCAAAATTTAACAACACATGGACCAAAGATGTGGGTATTAAAATTACTTGAAGCAAGGGGCAGGGAAAAAGGGAGTGAGCAGCAGCGAACAGCTGCTGTAGAAGCATTGGTGAGCCATGTTTGGCTTGTGTTGTAATTTGAGGGTTTACCCATAAAGCTTAAATTCTGAACTCCTAAAAAGATAGGTATATAGAATCTATAACGTGATCAATTGTGGTATAAGTGTAGTAATATATAATAAAGAATAACATAAGGGGAAATCATGTCATGAGTTTGGCTTAAGAGATACAATTGGGGCGACCAAAATAAGGGGCTGCTGCCCCTTTGGCAGCGTGAGTAGGTTCAGAGGGCAGCAAGAAGCTGCTGCAGTAGAAAAAAAGAAAGAAAAGATTAATGCCCAACTGTTAGCTAAGTAAGTATATAGAATATATAACAAAACTATAACTTAATTAGAAAAGTAATGAAAAAGAAAAGATTTATATGAAGGGACATAGTATGCTAGGGGCTGCTATGTTATAGTTGGGGTCGTGAGGCCAAGTGTGGCCACACCAAGCTTGGCTGAGCCTCACGGGGCCAAGCCAAGCTTGGCTGCTGGCATAGAAAAACGATAGAAGGCTGCTAAACCACACCAAGCTATGCTATAGGGTCGTTATGTAACAAAGAGGGCTGCTATAGATGCACTTAATAAACAAAAGGCTGATTTGGTTTACTAAAGGAAAATAAAAATAGCTAATGCATTGATGTGTTGAAATGAAACTATAAATCATGGGGAATATTAAAGGTTAATCATACAAGTTGGAAATACCTTCAGAGCATAAAATAAGCTATGTAGGCACCTAGTATGCTAGAAGTTAATTAAGAAAAGCATGAAATGCTTATGTACTAAGTTACTAATAGAGTGTAAATGGTAATTGAGATGTGTGCATATTATAAGCGTACCGAACTCTATTAAAGAGGAAAATGGTTGTGGTAAGAAGACGGATGTGGTATTTAAAAAATGTATATAAGAATCTCAATAGTAAAACTTAAACTAAATATATAATCAATGTGATTATGTGATATGAAAACATACAAGCTATATGACTTGAATATTTGACTAATATGCTTGTGAATGAGAATATAATTGTGTAGGCTCTGTGAGAACAAGTTAAGCTGAATTTTATCAATAATCTACAAACAAGGCAAGTATCTAAATCTTACTCTTTAATAAGCAAGTATTCTGGAATTATCATATATGGACAGGTTCTCTAAATTCAGAACTGTCTCATTATTTATGAATAATACAAGGTGAAATAACCTTTTTATTCCAATCAGCTTCAAAATGATGGGTAATGTATTTTCATGTATATCAAATGAAATTCAATATGCATGAACAGGTTGATGGTAAGTCTGAACCATTTGTTCTGGTTAGATACAGATGTAAAATATTTCAATTCCTTTATAATAAGTCTTGAAATATTATTGTGCAATGATTTAAGCTATCCAACTATATTGTTATAGATTGGATTCCAGTCTGAGAATGAACAAACCCTGAAATGGGATATTTTATATTGCACTCTAGGAGTGGTGATGTTGAACATAAAAATTGTTCTGGATAAGATAGTATTGATCAGTACAGGGCATAAAGGGCTGATTACCCACCGTGCCCGTAAGATAAGACGGGTCACATATAAACTTCTGATAGAATCTTTTTAAGAAAAAAAAGGCTTGTTCATGGTCTTATGACCTCTCGGCTGTTCAATATTGATATGATATTCCAGGAATATGAATGATTCAAGATTATTTGCTTTACAGTTTTGTTTCACTGTGAAAGAATGCGTCAAATAAATTATTTATTTATTGTTGAGATATTAAAGAATGCTATTACTTGCTGAGCAATTGAATGCTCATTCTTGCTTTGTTATAAATGTTTTCAGCTAATTAGGCCCAGGCAGAGGGGTCTAGTAGAGACAAAGGAAAAGGAAAAGCTACTGAGTAGCTGGGAATATTATATAATGGATGGTTAATATGTTTGTAAATACTTAACTATCATGTAATAAGCACTTAAAGTACGTATATGGGATTAGCAGAACTCTGATGTAATATCTTTACTAAGTTTGATATTATATTATGTTAAATGCTTGATATCGTGAAGCACTGAATAAGGGTTACAAGTACCTGAATTTGGGGGCATCACAGATTGGTATTAGAGCTTTAAGTTAGAAGCCTTAGGATGGGAGCCTTGGGTTATAACTTTAAGCTAGTGAGACAGACGAAAAATAAATAACTCATAGAGTTGAAAAGAGATGGACTATGGAAGTTTATTATAAACTGTAAATAAAAATAGTGTAAAAATAACTGTTATCTGTTATTTGTTAGTTGTATATTTAACTTGTATTATGTATTAATCAAGTTATTTAATTGTATATAGGATGGCCGGAGTACAAGAGGAGATAATAAATGAGGTGGAGCAGATAGCTCCACAGCCCATAGAGCCAGTTCAGGTCATTGATTTAGACCCTGATCTTGTTGAAGAAGATAAGGAGGATCCTGAGGAGGAGGTCAATGAGGTACCTAATGCTGGACCCCCAGCAACAGGATATGGAGGAAGCGATGGTCCAACTGGGAGCCATGGTCCATTACTTAATGGATCAAAACACAGACCTGCTTGCTAAACTTCAAGTTTCTGAGAATCGGGGCCAATATCTGGAAGGTCATATTTAAGGATTACAGGAGGAGCGCCATGAAATGAAGTGAAATAAAACATTAGGTTTACATGAAGTGAGATAAAATTTAAATTATGTTACATTGGTTGAATGATTTGTGTTTTCTTACTAGTATCCGACTATACAAATGCAGTTGAATTTGTTTGTTTTAAATAAGGTGAATAAATGGGTTGCATGGGGTTGAACTTTTACTCTGTTAAAAGTCTACTTGTATAAAAGTATCTACTCAACTGATATGTATACTCAGCTTAGTGAGTATTGATAGAGAACCACATACATTTTAGACTTAACAGATTACTTGTAATGAAATGTTCGGTTGATGTTTTTTAGTTAACAATTATATTATATTATATTAGTTCAAATTTTATATATATTTCATGCTGGAATGATCAATGAAATACATACGTTTATAAAACATGTTGGAATGATTTAGCTTAAAAAACAAGTATATACATGTAGATAGTCTAGAGAAAGTACAACATAGATATATAGCGGTTCAGAACCTCAACAAGGCTTCTTACTACCTTTGTCTGTTGATAAAAATCAGATCATCGTAGGCAGTTTTTCCCCTGGGAATATGCAAGAATGCTCCAAAGAAAAAGAAAATGGGATTCTGCCGGAGTGCTCCAGAGAAACAAAGAAACAGAAGATTGAGTCTACAACTTTTGTTGCACCCCCTGCTGTCATTCATCTTCCTAGTACAGAAATGGTAGATCCTTCTTAAGGGCAGAGCGCATCAGATACCATGAATCAAAATCTGTCCTCGTCGCCCTCTAGTGATGGTAATGATACTCCGTCTGAATAATGCCCAACATGAGGTTCATTCTGTTGTTACTTAAATACATTGGCAGTAGTCCCCAACTTATGAAAATCCCCTCGCCTCTTGTTTGTCTTTAAACTCGGTTTTCGTCGTTCGTGGCTAGGATTTATGTTTATTTGTGTAACAGTTCGATTAGTTGGTACAATTAGGTCGAGCTGTTCAGCTGTGGTCTTATGGATGATTTGGATATTTTATTTCTCCCTGAAATCGGAGTTAAAATCCAAGTGCTGGTGTTTTTGTTTTTTACTTTTTTTTTCTTCAAGTTATTTCCCTCACCCATTTTTATATTCTTCTTTCCACAGAATTTATATATTCCCAAAATTATGCCATGGAAGAATGGTCTTGAATCTTTACAACAGTTCAGACTATCAGTAAGACCAACCTTGTTTTGATCTGAAGGTCCTAAAATGCTATTGAAATTTTCAGGTTTATCTACTTGTTGATACAAACCTCAAAAGTGCTGGGGGCGTTATTTTCCTCTGTATTTTTTTAAAAACTAATTTAGTCCAATGAGACAATTTTTCCACTTTTCTCTCCAGTTGAGTCGTTTAAAGAATTCATTAAAATTATATTTTGTAATTTATGCATTTGTTCCTAAAAAGCTGCTAAAAAGATGGAGGGAGTACTATTACAATTTGGAAAAGGAAATTGATATTTTCACAACACTTTTTTGATATTTTCACATTAAAGTTGTTATTGCCATTGTTATAAGATCTATAACGACGGTTTTCTGTCGTGGATTAATTTAGAAAACTTTAGGAGTGAGTTTGGAAATTGGATTGAAATATATGTTAACTTGGTTGTTTCCCATAACTCAGCCTGGAGAAGCCCCCAACCATTCTTTCAAGTTAGCAAGTGGAAGTTGCAATTTAGATAATTGGTTCAGCCAATTGAATTTGCAAATTTTGATATAAAAGTAATAAATTATTCCTTTTATGCAAGTGGAGAAAAATGGAAATAAAAGAAAAGTCGACGAAAATTAAATCTAACATTTTATGTAGTGCTGATTTGAAAAGTTACGTGGTTATGCTTAAAAGGCGAGGGAATTTATATTACATCAAGTAAAATTTGATACTTTGTTTGTAATATATTATAAAATTTAATATAAATATATATATATTATATTATTATATATTATATTATATTATATATATAATATACACATATATGTATACAAGTATATCTATATATGTAATATATGATATATTATATTATATACGCAATATACATATGTATGTACTATAACGGTACGATAATGCATTAATGAATCAAAGATGTTGAAATATACGACAATTTAAAATATATCATAATGGAACGGAAGGAATAAATTTGCTAATTGATAATATGTTATGGACAAAAATCTCTCTCCACATGATTCATGCATTAATTCTCTCTCTCTCTCTATATATATATTATATATATATATATATTTAATAACTCACTCAATGGCCACGTAAGATTAAAATTGTTGTTATTGCCGTCGTTATAGGATCTATAACAACAGTTTTCTGTCGTGGATTTATTTAGAAAACTTTAGGAGTGAGTTTGAAAATTGGATTGAAATATATGTTAACTTGGTTGTTTCCCATAACTCAGCCTGGAGAAGCCCCCAACCATTCTTTCAAGTTAGCAAGTGGAAGTTACAATTTAGATAATTGGTTCAGCCAATTGAATTTGCAAATTTTGATATAAAAGTAATAAATTATTCCTTTTATGCAAGTGGAGAAAATTG
The DNA here is from genome assembly GCA_020205555.1 of Panax stipuleanatus. NCBI lineage: Eukaryota > Viridiplantae > Streptophyta > Magnoliopsida > Apiales > Araliaceae > Panax > Panax stipuleanatus. The sequence continues at coordinate 51,219 of JAINUT010002318.1, forward strand.
GAAATAAAAGAAAAGTCCACGAAAATTAAATCTAACATTTTAAGCGGTGCTGATTTTACTTCTCTTTTTTTTTGTTTGCACATGTTTCTTTGCGTCAAGGTATATATTATATTATATTATATATGTAATATACACACGTATACAAGTATATCTATATATGTCGTGTATGATATATTATATTATATACGCAATATACATATGTATGTATACATACATATTATATATTATATATTATATATTATACAATATATAAAATATGTTACATATATTTAATGATTGGTTTATGGGTTGACCAATATGAGTAATGTGTAATTCTAAACTTTGTTTGGAATATAGTAATTTGTTTGATTGTTACTACTTGAATGTGATCAGTCCTATTCCTATATATATATATATATATATATATATATATATATATATATATATAGCATACTCTCTTATATAATATATTATCTTAAATAGCATACATTTATTAAAACTACGTCGTTTTGGAGATTTTTTTAAAAAACAAGTGGAGCAGCAGGTGACATTTTTGTAAATAAAAGGAAAACAAGTGGAATCACTCTCTTTTAATATTATTGTTTTATAAAAAGAATCTCTAAAACAACGTAGTTTTAATATAGATATGTTATTTAAGAGTGGTATGTTATTTAAGAGAGATAATTTAGTTGTAATAAATATATTTTATAAGTGGGGATATTTTAGTATATTCATTTATTTATGTACTAGGGTTATGTACTAACCTAGGTAAACTTAAATACCCACTTTGTCAATTGTCATAATCACAGCCGCTCACAAAAAATCTGCTGCAGCAGTAGCTCCTCTGTCAAAAGGAGTATATGAAATCTCATGATTTTCACCCCTAAAACAACATCATTATGCGCCAAATGCCGATACTCACTTTGTTCATTGTAATGCTCCGATTGTCATTCATTTGGGTGATAAAGATACGCAATCAATTCGTTGTTGCTTTTGACAAATTAGCAAAATATTCGATCATGATTTCCCTGTTTAAAACGCCTGAGTATACAAAAAATTTGAAGTTTGCTCAACAATTTTTCTCTTCAAGACGTTTGACTCCAGACAGAAAAAAATATATATGCAGATGGGTGGAAGTAGGAGAAGCATGGAATTCATTGAGGACAAAAAGAAACGGCATGCAAGTTTTAGGACAAGATATGTTAGTTTAGAGAAGAAGGGTAAGGAGTTATCAACTCTTTGAGGCATAAAGCTTTGATATTATCATTCAAGACTTGTTCAACAACTATGGAGGTCTACCGCATATAAATATTATCATTAAGACTTGTTCAACAACTATAGAGGTCTACCTGCGGAGGAGCATAAGGAAGATAAATGTAGGCGTGTCAGATTATTTTGAATTTGATGTTAAAATTAATTTTGCCTACGTTGTTCAAACTTCTTTTCTGTTTGCTTTTCCTTCTTAATTAAATCGTTTATATTTACAAAAAGAAATATTCCTAGGGCAGCAACTCATTTATATGATTTAACACTAGTCTTATGCGTGCATAAAATGAACAGCAGACTCTATTTTTAATTTTAAAACAGAGGTGAAAAGAAGACTACCAATGATAACGGATTAAATACTTTTTTGGTCACTGTACTATAAGTCAACTTACAAATGGATAACTGAACCTTTTTTTTTTCTACAGGCAACTAACTGTACTCGACTTTTCTAACACAAAGTCACATAAAATTAATCAATAAAAGAACATAATCCACAAATCTCTAATAAAATTTCTAATTAAAAATACAGCACATCTGAAAATTAAGTTACTAAAGACAAAAACAAGTTGCATTACAGATAATGAATATTTTACCACATAAACTAGACGAATGATTAAATAAATAATTCAGACCGTTTCAAAAGCAGTGTTAGTGAGACAAACTAGAATCACTAGCATCAAGCCTTAAATAAAATTAAATCAACAAGAAAAAAAAGCACAACAATTATTAAATTAAAAAAGTAAGTCAAATCAATCCGACCTATACATGAACACTTCATCATTCTGATTGATCTTCTTTTTGCAGTTGTAGCAATTTTCGAGTAATCTTCCAATGGCGTCAAAATTACTCTCCTGAAACCGGTGACATCAGAGTCAGAACCATGGGCAGCGACCGCACTTGTTTGGTGCTTTCCGCCAGAGACGGCTTCAAACACTTGAGCCGCTTCACAGCAGCCGACGAAGGGGGAGCTGTAATAACCCAAATTTTTGGAAAATATTAAAATAAGAATTAAATAAAGAAAATTCTTATTAAATGATATGTTGTGTGCATAAGTGAGTATGAATTATGCAATATGTGATTGTTGTGTATAATAAATATATTAGTATTATATATTTATTATATTTAAGTAAATTGTGGGAACAATTTATTTAAACGAAAAAGAAATGAGTATTTATTAAAATAATTTATATAATTATTTTATTATGGTGAGATTAGTACTCCGAATTTAAGTATATAGAATTATACTATGCGTTAAATAAGGTGAATTAAAATAATGAAAATATGTGGAATGGTAACACATATTTGTAATAAAGGATGTAATAGATTGTATATGTAATATGTAGTATAAGAAATGTTAGTATAATTACAAGTGTTGTTAGAGAAATTCGGAACATAAGGAGAGAATGGGAAAGCTAAGCAGTGGGTTGATTTGCTGAGTCATTAAAGACTTAGCAGTTGGTGGCAATATGATATCCCTTGGTAAGTTATTCATTACAAAATCTTCTTGGGTTCTTATATAATCATCAAATTTGGCAAGGAAATAAAGCTTAGTGGACTGAAGTTAGTATTAATCGGCATCAAAGGTGGATTGCAGGGCTGTTGCAATAAGGAATTCGAATTAAATAGCAAATAAGGAGGTAAGTTATGAGATTATTTTGCAATTTCAGAAATAGAATGTATATATACGCATACATATGTGAATATGAACTAATAATAGTGTTAAATGAAAAATTGAACTGTTATTTGAGCTATGATAGCTATGAAATTAGAATGAAGGAGATAGGTTGGTTGTGTGGTGTTATAAGGAGGTTAAAATGGGATGATAACACAAACAATGGGCTATGAAAATGGTGTTTTAAAACAGTGCTCACAACTTGCTCGATAAAAGTCCTAAATGTACTGTTTTTTTTAAAAATCAAATAATAGATAAAACCAAAGATTGGGATGGATTTATATATTACATATGATGATAATTAGAGAGTTTAAGCTTATTAGATTAGAACGAAATTCAATTTCAAGCCAAAATGAAAAGTGGGAAATTAGTGTATCAAGCCGTTCTTGACCACTGTTTTGGGCAGCCTAAAGAGTTCAAAATGGGGAGTTTATAATTTTTGAATATAGTTTCATATACTATATATAACATATTTAAAATTTGTTGCAATCCAGTATATGAGCTAAAAGTAAAAAGGTTGCAAAGTGGGCATGTTAGGAGCAGGGCTGCTGCCCACGGCAGCAGCAAATGGCAGCAACAAACAGCACACAACAGCAGTTGGCATCGGCAGTTGCTTTAAGGCAGTAGCAGCTATGGCTGCTTTGATAAGCCACTTTTGGATTCATGTTTAATTTGTTAAAATTACACACAAAGATTGGTTTATTTTTCTTTAAATAGATGAAGGCATGATTTATAAATACAACACAAGTGGGTTAGTAATTTAAGAACTAAAAGCTAAACAAAGATAGGTGTTTAACATGGGGCTGCAGGGCCAAGTGAGGCCACACCAAGCCTAGCTGAGCCCGCAGGGCCAAGAAAAGCTTGGCTGCCAACATGGCTTGACAATAAGGAGCTGTTAAGCTAAGCTCAAGACTGTTAAGCCAAATAAGGGACTGTTAATGCTTAAAGGGACTGTTTTGGTATTTCGTTGAATCGTGTTGGTTTTTAACTCATTAACTTATAAGAATGGGTCTATTAAATGATATGGTAACTATAGTTTACTTATATAAACTATAACTACACCCAATACACAAAATGAGATATAAGTTCACCTTGAACACCTAAGTAATGTATAAAAAGTACGGAATACCCATGTATTAAATTACAAGAGGGTTATAAACTAAAAGTATGCGGTATTCATAAACTGAAATCACAACAAAGTCTATTAAAGCAATAAATGACTGTCGTGAGTAAAAGAATAAAAGTTTTTGAAGAGAATATAAGAGTTTTTCAAAAACAAGAATGAAAATTGATGATGTGGCCAATATGGATATGTAATATATAACTATACAGGTTATATGACATGGACGCGTAACTAATATGTTTTTATATGTAAATATAAGTATTAGGAGTCATGAAAGAAAGTTAAGCATATCCTGATGCATCAAGACGTATATAAAACGCAGTCTATCAACCATATTACGCGTATATCCATTCAGAGCATACTAACAGCTATAAAAGCGATATGTGAACATAAGTTTACATCTATGTGGATAATATATACGTGTTTTGAGAATAAGTTGACGTTATTAAAGGCTATTCCAAGGTTATACCTCGGAATTGAACGGTTTTCGAAATACAAAGCAAGAATTATGCAAACGGAGTTGAAAACTTAACGTTTGACATAAATAAGCTATAAATACGCAAAGTAAAGGCACAGATGCACTATAGGACTATAAGTCTACATATAGATGTGTGTAAAGTCTATAAATGCATTATAAAAGGTTTATAAACTATAAATGCAATGTACTGACGTTTTAAAAGTTGTGTTGAAACTTTTTGCATGTTTATGACTATTAAGCCAAAACTCTTAATTTCTAAGAAAATAAGAAAGTTTTTCAGAAACAGACATACAAAGATGTTATGGCTTATATGAATGGTTATAGCTGTACAAGCTATGTGACGTGAATATGTGGCTAATGTATATATATAGGTGAACATAACTGTGTAGGATTCGTGAGGTGAAGTTAAACTAAGATTTATCTCGATAATCATTGATCAAGACAAGTTTTCCAGTTTCTATGTGCTTTATGATCTTGGTGTTGATTACTTGTAAACTGTATTGCAATGATATGTTGAATTACATATAATGCTTATTTGAATTACAAAAGTCAATCTATGACTATGGTTGACTGAGTTAAGGAACTCTGTCTTATATTTGATGTGTGGAAAGCAGCATGTATTATATATATTTTAGAATGATTATGATGTATAAACTGAGGATGAAAATATATGTTATGTGATGCATGAAAACTGCTAGATTTGCTGAGCTGTCAAGCTCAATATTGCAAAAATAAACTTTTTGCAGGTTTTGGATGCGAAGCAATATTTCTTATCATTTTCTCAATAAGGATTAGAAGACATACGAAGGATCACATGTTCTTGAATTAGAATGTTATAGAACTATGTTGAGAGCTTTATTGTGTGTAACTGATGATTATATACAAGTTGAAATATTCAATGAATAAGATCATTTATTTTGAATAAGAATGAATTATGGTTATTGTTTGTATGTAAAATTATATAGGTGAATCCTATGTACTCTGATCAAGGAATCGTAGAATAAATATGATTCTAAAATATATATGTAATCGTAAAGGTTGCGATTCAGGGAATGAAAGACAAAAAGAAAAGTTTTAAATTATCCGCATTTTTAGCTATTATATCATCAAATGATGATGTAAAGCTAATACAAGATAGTATCTAACGCACAAGATCGAGAAGAGAGATAGTCCTGATTTTGGGGTCGTTACAGGAGCCGCACGCACCTCCCACCCAGCCATCGCACCACCTAGCCGCCGCTATAGTTGGGGGTCGAACTCAAACAACCAACCATCAACCTTTCAAAATCAAACACAATCCTGTAAAAAAAATCATAAATCATAGTCCCACAATTATTTTTTAATTCCAAAATCAATCAAAGACCCCAAACAATACCAAAACCCTACTCCCAAATCATCAAAAACCTAGTCACGAATCAGCCTAGATGCATCAGATTGTCAAAATCGCACCTCGCCCCATCTTGATTTGTTCTAAAACAACACATCACAACCAATGTTGACTCATACCAAAGTAACATCTACTCATAAAAGAAAAAAGAAAAGAAAAAAGAGATGAAGAAATAACAAGCAAAAAGAGAATATAGTTATTGATCTAGATCTACTCATCGGCTTCTCCACTCGTTGAATTTATTTTGTATTGGTTCACAACTATCTTTCCTTCCTCAGTTTTCTTATTTTGTATTTTGTATTGGTTCACAACTATCTTTCCTTCCTCAGTTTTCTTTGTATCATATGTCGAATGTTAATTTTACTTTACAGTTCATGCATTATACCACCTTACACTAATTTATTATACCCTTTTGGAACGTTAGCCTACAACATTTACAAGTCGATTTCGTCTTTTTATTTTGAATTCAAGAGGTATATTTTAATTATAATAACTAAATATTTTGTTTGTATTTTATATCTTAATGGCCATTTAATTGTTCTTACCAAATCTAACCCGCTCCTAGCGTCTTGGTTAAATAATCCTTATCCTACAATTTAGAAGGACATATGCTCACATTGACTTCTAGAGATAAACATTTGCCATTTGAACTCCTCCAAAATAAATAATAAAATGGCAAAAATTGGTTTTACTCCTATGTGGTTCTTACCTAAATGCATTACACCATCGAAATTTAAAAATATACCTTTAACCAACTAAACTAAATAAAATTGTTTAATTGAACCATTTTGTCAAAAAAATTGGACGGCCATCAAATTAGGGCTTATATTTTCTTACATGGATTAAAAGGAAAGGCAAAAATACTAATGTGGCCTTCAAGTTGGAAGTGGTAGGAGAAATGAAGCTACAATACCTCGTATACTCCCATTTCTTCACACACATCATGAATATGGGAAATGATGATCATAATCTTGAAGCAAAATGAGAGATTAAGTGCAGTTTTGCGTGAAGAAACGAGGTAAACAGGGTTTTCTTTTGCAGAGATATGCATCAGAAAAACTAATGGGTTTCATTCTGCAACAAAAGAACGATTTGGCAGTGGCAAATAACCTAACAATAGAGCTTCAAGGATGCTTGATAAGGTTAGAAATAGAATCCAAAGCGTTGCAGAACAATAGAGAATGAAGCAGTAGTAATACACCTAACCAACAAGATCAATCAACTAAAGAGAGAATCTAGTTGTCAAACTTTCAATGCAGCCATTAATAAAGCAGGATGGTTCATAATAGCAAGGAGACCAATATCATAGCAAAGCCCCTAAATTTTTGCAGAAATCAAGTGTAAGATTTCAAAACCCCTTCTGGTTTTAATATTACCGCTTGGATTAGTTTTCGTAATAAGTTGAAAGTTACTTATATAAGACTTTCAGTTTGAGGGGTAGTGTTGTAATATAGTATTGTATTAGATATCATTGTTATGTTCGGTATATCTCAGTGACCAAATTGATTATTGTTATATTAGGTATCAAGAAATAGTATTTGGATCAACAATCACACGCATCCGTAAAAATTGCACATGCAATTGATGCGAATGATGTTTCTTATTTTAAAAAAGCACATTCTGGATGCAGATACAATGCTATATCTGCTTCTTGAAATTGCATCATGTAATTGTACCGCACCACAATGCAGTATAGTTTTTATATATTTTTAACTCCTTATGTACTGAATGTCATCCAACCTCCATCCTCAAAAGTATGTCTAAAAGTACAATAGGCACATAAATTAATGCAGACAAAATAGAGGATAGAGTATAATATTTGTTCCAGTATACAAAAACAACATAATTAACTTGGGAGTGTGAAGTGATTCTATAAGAATATGTGCACTTCGGGGTAAATGTTATATATCTGGGTTTGTATTTTTTGATATCTTTTTAGGTTAAATTTTGTGTACTTTTTGGACATGCTTTTGAGAACAGAGGGAGTATTTATAATTTGTTATTATTGTAAAATGATGAAGCATGTTATAACAGAGATGAAGCCGAATCAAAACTTAGATCTGATTAACCTCTTGAAATGTATGATCTCGTTCTTTTTGCATATCCCAAAATCCACTAGAATCGTTCTTCGGATCACAACACCACAAACTCAACGAGGACCGGTCTACAATATTGATGATGAGAACTGGCTATAATCTCTGATGCCTGAAAAGCTTAAGTATTCAATATTCAAGGTTCAATGGTGAATATGGCTATGTGAAGTGTTTATTTCTTTTGTTCTATCTCACAAATGGAAAATCTTACAAGCCTTTTATAGGGCAAACAGGATCAGCACCAATTATGGTCATTGATGGTGTAATTTGTAATTCTGTATAGATCACCATTATAATGATAATAATAGTCAGATTTTTAACTCTAGATATAAGGGGGTAAAAACATGCTATTATGTTTGATTCGTTGTACTCAGTTAACTCTGGATATTGGATAATGATTCAATGAAAGATCACTCGGTTGATCAATGTGAACCATAGGTTCAGGTATTACTTTCACTGATGATCACTCAAGATTTGGATCTATGTATTTAATGAAATACAAGTCAGAATCATTTGAAAAGTTCAAAGAGTTCAGAAGTGAAGTAGAGAAACAAACGGGCAAGAGTATTAAGATACTTCGATCAGATCGAGGTGGAGAATTCTTAAGCGGTGAGTTTCTCAATTGTCTCAAAGAAAATGGTAAATCTCACAATGGACTCCTCCAGGTACACCACAGTTAAATGGAGTATCTGAAAGGAGAAATCGAACACTGTTGGATATGGTTCGATCCATGATGAGTTTTACCGACCTTCCAATTTCCTTCTGGGGATATGCCCTAGAAACGGCTGCATACCTACTTAACAAGGTACCTACCAAATCCGCCCCAAAGACTCCATATGAGATGTGGAAGGGGAGGAAACCAAATCTTAAGCATGTTAAGACTTGGGGTTGTCCAGCTTATGTCAAAAAGTTTGAAAATGATAAGCTACAGACTAAATTCGGTAAGTGTAGATTTATGGGATACCCTAAAGAAACTGTAGGGTATTATTTCTATCATCCAACTGATCAAAAGGTGTTTGTTGCGAAACATGCTGCCTTCTTAGAAAAGGAGTTTATCCATGAAGGGGTCAGTGGGAGTAAGATATATCTTGAAGAAATTCAAGAACCACAAATTACCACGGATCAAAATCAGGTATATGACCAAGTAGAAGAACCTACTATACCACACCCTGTTCGTAAATCTGGAAGAGTACTGAAGATACCTGAGAGGTATGAATTCGTTAGAGAGGATGACGATGAGGTACAAATCATGAATGATGATGATCCATTGAATTACGAACAGGCTATGAGTAATAAAGACTCAGGAAAATTGTTTGAAGCCATGAAATTCGAAATGGACTCAATGTATGAAAATAAAGTATGGACTTTGGTTTCACCACCTGAAGGCATAAAGCCTATTGGGTGTAAATGGATCTTTAAAAGAAAGACTGGAGCAGACGGGAAGGTAGAGACCTATAAAGCCTGACTGGTTGCAAAAAGTTTCAAACAAAGACAAGGAGTTGACTATGATGAAACCTTCTCACCAGTAGCTATGCTCAAGTCCATTAGGATTTTGCTTGCGAATGCAGCTTATAACGACTACGAGATCTGGCAAATGGACGTGAAAACGGCCTTCCTCAATGGAAAACTTGAGGAGGATGTGTATATGACACAACCAGAGGGATTTATTTCAAAGGTTAGAACAAATCAAGTCTGTAAGCTACAACGATCCATTTATGGATTGAAGCAAGCTTCTCATAGATGGAACACAAGTTTTGATGAAACAATCAAATAGTTTGATTTTATTAAAAACGAAAATGAACCATGTGTGTACAAGAAGGTTAGTGGGAGCGTAGTATCAGTCCTTGTATTATATGTTGATGATATATTACTGATAGGGAATGACATTCTTATGTTACAATCAATTAAAATCTGGTTATCTAAAAACTTCTCCATGAAGGACTTGGGTGAAGCATCATATATTTTGGAGATAAAGATCTATAGAGATAGATCTAAAAGGATGCTCGGCTTATCCCAAGGAACGTACATTGATACGATACTAAAGAGGTTTAGCATGGAAGATTCCAAAAGAGGTCTCATGCCGATGAGCCATGGAATATATCTCTCCAAGAAACAGGCCCCAAAGACACCTGAGAAGAGAGACCGTATGAGTAAGATCCCTTATGCTTCTGTAATAGGATCTATCATGTATGGTATGATATGTACTAGACCAGATGTTGCTCATGCACTTAGTGTAACGAGCAGATACCAGTCGAATCATGGAGAAGAGCACTGAAAGGCAGTGAAGAATATCCTAAAGTACTTAAGAAGGACTAAAGATATTTTTCTTGTCTACGGTGGGTCTGAATTAAAACTCGAGGGATTCACGGACTCAAGTTTTCAAATAGACCAAGATGACAGTAAATCTGTTTCAGGGTATGTGTTTACCTTGAACGGAGGCGTAGTGAGTTGGAAGAGTATATAGCTGCAAGTGAAGCTGCAAAGAAAACTGTTTAGATGAAGAAGTTCATAACTGAACTTGGTGTGATTCCTAGCATTGGAGAAGCAGTTCCTGTATACTGTGACAACACCGGAGCGGTTGCACAGGTTAAGGAACCCAGGTCTCATCAGAAATCCAGACACGTGTTGCGGCGATTTCACTTGATTAGGGAGATCATTGAAAGAGGATACGTCACCTTGGAGTGTGTGGACTCTCAAGACAAAATTGTAGATCCATTTACTAAACCTCTAACACAACAGCAGTTTGATCGTCACTTAGAGAAGATAGGTATGAGATACCATGGCGATTGACTTTAGTGCAAGTGGGAGATTGATAGTAGTGTGCATACAAGCCAAACATGTATGATGATAAAGCACATACTTTGTAAACAATCTTATTTATTTATTAATAAAATATTCATTTAAGGCATTTAATTATCTACATGGTGCTGTTTTTATAATATATAAATAACTCATAGTTTTAAGCAATGCTTTTAGAATCATGATGAGATCATGCTAATGAGATCTAAATTCTTAGAAAGCTTAAAAACTAAAATAATTCTCAATCGTGGGATTAGTAAATCCAGATAGATTGGTACATATGTTGCTTGCTCATTAGATGAGGATGACTGATCTGTGTGGAGGCACTAAAGCAAGTATGTAGTTGCTTATTGGAGAATAAGTTCACTGAACATGACTCGCTATGGAATACCTAATAAAGTTTTACTCGCCTATTAATAAGAATTCCTAATGTGATAGTAGTACAAGTGATCCTTAGACTTGAGATCATCATAGTATCTTGTATGTAACAAATTATACTTTGACTTATTCCTTAAGGCCTTTTAAGGTATATATAGGGTATGCTTGGGTATAATGAATTACATATGGAGATAATGTATGATCAATAAAGAATCTACCACCTCTAGTAAAAAAGGAGATATGTCCCATGTAATTCGTTAAATGACAACCCAGGAATCCTTGGCCAAGGTGGAATGAAATTAGAAAGAGGCTTCTAATTTGCATTATTTGGAGTTGTGCGTTTTCTAATCGAAATACATATGATTAAATAAATTAAGACTTGACAGTAAATCCATGTCTTATATTTAATTGGGACATTGTATGGTGGAAGGATTGAATTGTACAGTAACTATTAACTCACAGGTTCTTTTATGATTAATGTTGAAATCTATATTATCTGAAAAGTCGTTGATAGCTAGGGAGGCTTATCCCTATTGTAGAATAAATGTTATTTATTTAAATAGATTATTAATTTAATTTATTTATTTAAATAAGATTAGAATTATTCTAATTGATTTATTCACAACCGGTTTAATATGGAGAACCTAAAGGGTCACACCATAAAAGGAAGAAGAATTATTTAAGAAGAAAATGGCATGATAGTAATAATGCATTAAGTGTAATTAATTTAATCTATGATGATAGAATAAATTAAATAGCTTAATGTTTATTATTTAATATTTTAAAAATATTAAATATAAATTAATAAGAGGAGTCTTATTAATATTAATATTATTATTATTATTATTATTATTTTAATTCTAAAGGAGTTTAGGAATTAATATAATATCAGTACTCTCTTTCTATCCTAATAAGATTAGGATATAGATTAATTAAAAGTGTTTAATTAATTAAATAAATAAAACCCTATTCTAATTGGATTAGGAGGCTTAACCTAATATCTATATAAGAGAGTCTTATATCAGAAATAAGGTATGTGAATTTTTTCATGGGTTGGGAGTACATATATTCTATAGAGATAGAAACAATGGTTAAGCCAATAACCCATCTTCTTGATTCTTCATCTTCCTTGGTGGATCACCGTTAGAGGCTAAACATTTGAGTGGCTAACATTGATCAAGGGAAAGAGCCACTACAGAGGAATCAAAGGAGTAGAACTTGTACCTGAGGAAGCTTGGATCTTCAAAGGTATAATTCCATCTTCTTCTTCTATGTATTGACTGATAATTAATGCACAAGAAAGATCATGGTTAAGGATTTGTAAAAAATTTTAAAATCTGATTTTTCATCCCTTCCGCTGCGTTTATGTAATTTGATTGCATGCTTATGTTTCTAGCAAACCCAACAATGGAAAGGTAATCTTTGTATACTCGACGGGATAGGGATTAATAAAACTAAGATAAAGCGGAGATGGAGTTTGAATAAGAAAAATTCTTTGTGCTCCATTATCATCCTTAAACTAATTACTAAAATAATTCAACATATAGAAGTGACTTTATTTAAACATGAACCTTAATTACATATAAGTTGGCTCAAACGAGTTTCTTAATTTGAAGTATATAAAGTTTCATGCTTTACACGTAGGGATTTAATGCTAATAAATTGATAAATAGATTTGTTAACATTGTATGAGAACCAAGACCTGCAAAATAGAAATAAATAAGAAGTTTATCAATTTTTTCACCTTTAGGACTCTTTGATTCTCAAGTAAAGCGAACTTAAGATTTTTTTTTACTCAAAATTAATAAAATGAATTTGTAACACCTCTGTCCCATATCAAAATATGTTGTATGCTTTGATACGTATACAAGGATCCAAGCAACTATTAGTAATATCTTAAGGCATAACCTTTTGGATGAGTTTATAGGGGGTTAAGATGATCAAAGAATGTATTATTGAGACTATTAGTATTATCTTTAAGCACAACCTTTTGGATGAGTTTATGGTGGGTTAAGATGACCCAAGAATATATTTATTATTGTGACATTAAATTGAGCGAGCTTGTGTGTGATATGATTTGATTTGGACTTGAAATTTGACTTGGGTTGTTACATATGGTATCAAAGCTGACTTTCGAAAACTTGGGTCAAGTCATGGGTTAAATACACTTTTTTCCATTCTACTAGGGGCCGGTTTACAAATGTATCACTGAACTGAATTTTTTTACGATCAACTCATTTAGCTATACATTATTTATAAAAAGTGATTTTGCCGTCTATGTCTGTTAATCATCTAACAGAAAAATGACGTGGCAATTACGTTACAATAATGCTAGGAGCAAGAAGCTGAGTTGGATAACTAATCAAATCTAATTATACTCTATTCTATAACAAATAGTTAAACAAAATATAAATCAAATTAATATACATAAAAAATAATTAAATTAATTAATTAATTAATAATAAAATAAATTAATGAATAATTTTTACAAATGTATTTATATAAATTAATGAATTCATATTTTTTTAATTTTTAAATATTTTATTTTCACTTTAAAAATATAAAATTATCTAATATTTTGAAATGGAGGGATTATTATTATTATTAGTATCATAATTATTATTATAATTATAATTACTTTTATTATAATAATAATAATTATTATTATCATAATTATAATTATAATTTTGTGGATGATCTTCATCAAACTCTTGCCACTTATTCGTGATTATCGTCTCATTACTGCTCATGAGTCATCTTCTGGTTCATGTTGTGTCTTCTCATTCCTGGTTCATGTTGTGTCTTCTTCTTTGCTCCAGCTCTTTGATGTCTTCTGGGATTTGTTGCATTTGGGGATACTCTGCACTATTAATAACACCAGTTTCTCTGCAAAATACAAAATCGTCAAGATCCGAACCCAGATCTGAACAGATCCATAAACCCATAAATCAGATCTGAACAAATCCATCTTTCAAAAACCAAAAACACCAACAAATCGTCAAGATCCCAACAAAACCATACCTTAAGATCTGAACAAAACCATACCTATGTCCGAACAAAACCTCACGGCCCAACTTCGTTGCGAACAGGCGGTCGGATACAGCTGGTCAAACCAACCATGTCCGGTAACCTCAAAGCCCCCGCTTGGGACAAAGGCTAGTGTTACTTAGCCCGACGATTGATCCGAACAAAACCAAACCTATAAGATCCGAACAGAGCCGCTTGGATCATGGAGATCTGCTCCATTGGGTCAAATTAATTTGTTGGTTCTGAGCTGATTCACTATGCTTGCTTGCTTAATTCTTTTAGTGGAATCAGTTTGGAGTTATTCTGGTTATTTTAGCTGATTATTTTTATTGTTTTGAAACTGATTGATTGGTTTATTGTTGGTTTTATTTGAACTTCTGCCCCCATCTCGCCGGCAACAATGGCGACTGCTTCTGACCCTGCCGGAATCTGAGTTTGTTTGGTGCAAATCAGTTCTCGTGGTAGAATTGGCCAAGCGCAAACCTCATTCTGTTCCATAAAAAAAAGTCATTTGATTTTGATCTTAATTAATTTGTGAAATTTTAAATTGTAATGTGAATTCAATTTAGTTTTAAAATAACAATTTTACACTTATTATATTTTTTAAATAATTTATAATACTAATTATTGCATATTATTATTATTATTTTTATTATTACAGTTATAATTATAGTTATAATAATAATTATTATTATAATAATAATTATAAAATTATCTAATATTTTAAAATGGAGGGATTTTTATTTTTATTTTTATTTTTATTTTTATTATTATTATTATTATTATTATTATTATTATAATTGCAATTTTATTATTACTTTTTTAACTTTTCTTTTCATTTGTAATATACTAAAAATTTAAAAATCTTACTTTTTAGCATATTTTTATTTTTTAATATTTCTTCCTTTTATATTTAAGCATAGATTTAATGATTTCATAATATAAATAATAATTATACTAATTTTTTTTAAAAAATAATTAATTTTCAAAATTTTAGTTATATTTTTGAAGTTTGAATTTATTTTTATGAATTTTAATTTTTAATGTGTGTTTATTATGAAAATATTTATGAATAATGGTAAAGACATTACTCAAATTCAAAATTTACCAAAATTTATCTTATTTTAATAATATATGTAATATATTTGAATATAATAAAAGATAAATTTTTCAAAGAAAAAATATTAATAATTTTTCATTATTAATGTTGAGGGTATTATTACAATTTACAAAGAAAAAGTCAACAAAAAGTAGTTCAACCCATTTATTTTCCAACATGGCAACAACTAGGATGATAGCACATGACGATTGTATGACGTGGATATTTATTTAAAAGTGACATGGATTTTTCGTTAAAAGTCAACTCATTTAACGGATTTCGTAACGGTTAGAAAATAATTTGTAGTTTAAGGAGTTGATTGTAAAAAAATTCAGTTCAGTGATGCATTTGTAAACCGACCCCTAGTAGAGTGAGGAAAAATGTATTTAACCCGTTAAGTCATCTGATCAGTTTGCTTGAGATGGAGACACAGAAGACAGTTAGTGTTATCCCATAATGGATATAAACTGTGACGCCCCCAAAATAGGTTCAATACTCAACCCATTTTGAGTCGTCAAATACACTCAACAAAATTCAAATACAATCTTTTATATCACACGGTCGTGCAAAATACGACCACACAACTGTGAGTGTCAATACAGACATGTAGAAAATATTAACATTAAAACTAAGTCCTCATTACATTTATTATCACACTATTTTAAATAAAAAAAATAGTGAGGACTTCTACAGCTCTAACTCGGACCATCACTCCATTCCCTGACTAGTACCCGCGATATTCTCATTTCCTGAATAGA
This sequence comes from Panax stipuleanatus, assembly GCA_020205555.1. NCBI lineage: Eukaryota > Viridiplantae > Streptophyta > Magnoliopsida > Apiales > Araliaceae > Panax > Panax stipuleanatus. Next base: position 67,278 of record JAINUT010002318.1, read on the forward strand.
ACAATAGAAGAAAAGGGTGAGCTCAACTAGCCCAGTAAAGAATATTATGTAAGACCCCAACTTTTATGAATAAAGATTTAATTTTCTTTATATATTATTTCGAAATAGTAAGGTGTTGATTTGATAAATGTGAAAAGTTATGGGTGAAATATGCAAATATTTTAAAATGAGCAAGTGGTTATAAAATATTCATTGTTGTTGGGGAATATTCGGTTGGTCGTGGAATATTCTTGTTGTCGGAGAATATTCGTACGACGGCGCAGCTATTTGTGGGCCCCACAACAGAATAACTGTCGGATATAAAAAGCGACAGAAATAACTTTTTTATAAATAACGGTAAAACTGTTACGGTTAAACTGTTGAAATATCCGGTGATAAAAATACAGTAATACGCGTTGTGTACAGTAGCACACGGTATTGCACAGTATTTCGAATTATTGATTCTTACGTAAGAAGGAAATTACTCAATTATTGTTACAGTAATTACTGTTCAATATTTTATATTATTGATTCAATAATTGCATGATATTTTATTGGTTCAATAATTGCTACGTTGATATTTTATATCAATAATTGCTACGTTGATATTTTATATCAATAATTGCTACGTTGATATTTTATATCAATAATTACTACGTTGCTATTTTATATGATTGATTCAATAATTGTCACTGCACAGTATTTCACATTATCAACTCAATAATTCATATTATTGGAATAATATTATTAGATAGCATTATTGACAATGTTTAAGGAAGTTCTGTCTAGGAGGGGTTATTTAATTGCGCGCCAGTAAGGAGAAGTCCTTATCAGAAGGCCCCCTCTTTCCTAGGAACGACCTGGCTGTCAATATTGTAGTTCTGTAATATTATTTGTGAATAATTAATCATTGATTTATATGATAAGAAAATATTTATTTTGTGGATATAAAAGAAGGAATTAGTGCTGATGTGTTTTTATCAGTAGTTTGGTGTGAAAAATCATCCGTTTATGGATTTCGGATAATTTATGTTTGGAATTTGAAAAAACTTCTTTCTACAAAGTTGTAGAGAATTAAATTTTCTATGAAAAGGAAATAGAATTTGTATTTTCCTGATAAAAGGGCTATTTATTATGAATTATTGAAGTTTTAGAAAATAAATATTTTTTTAATGGGAGGTGGGCCCCACTGGTGGCTGATGGCTTTTGAGGCGGCTGAGGTGGCTGGAATTTTTTTTAAAAATATTATTTAATTAAAAAGTCTACTTTGGCATCCTAAGCTTTTCCTATAAATAGGGTGTTTAGGTTAGAATTGAAAATCACACCAGAATCAGAAGTTTTCTCTCTCTATAATATCGAGCGTATTTTTGTGAGTATTTAGATACTTTGAGTATTGCTATTCATTGCAAGTTTTCTTCAGCCTTATATCCGATATTCCAGTCAGAAGTACTATTCTTTTGAGGTAAGGGATGTTATTTTCTTTCGTAAATGATGTTATTCTTTTCAATATCATTATACCAAAATATTGGCATGAATTTTATTATGAAATTCTTACTTTTTTCGTCGGGGTTACTATTCACGTATACGGCACTATTCACGGAAAAAATAAATTTTCTTCTATTTGTCCAAATTGCTTGTTAAGGTTCCTATCTTTGATTGGATCTAAGTTTTGAGCTTTATTCTTGAATTTTGCTCCACAATTGATTATTACGAAGTATTTTTGAATTGGATAAACTAAAATACGAATCTTTAGTCTTTGTCCTTTATCTCACTGGATTTGTTATTTATATTATTTTTCATCATCCTCAGTCCTAAAAGGTGATATAACTGAATATCTTTGGCCTGTAGAGCAAAGATGAATGATTACCTGATGAATATCTTTGGCCGTAGTGCAAAGATGAACAGGTGTTGAGATGAACATGACCACTGGTGATACAAATGAATATCTTTGGCCGTAGTGCAAAGATGAATATTTGATTCGAGATGTATATTGATTGATGTTACAGGGATAAAATATTGATGATGAACTTTTAAATCATAGAAGATAGTAAACTTCATTCTCTACTTAACTCTTCTAATGAATGGTTATTTCCGCTGCGAATATTGATCTAAAACTTGTTGTCAATAATATTTTATCTGAATTGTTGAAGACTAACGATAATTTATTTTCCATTATCTTAGTCATAATATTCTTTACTGGGCTAGTTGAGCTCACCCTTTTCATCTATTGTCCTCTTCAGGAAATGAGAATGTCGCAGGAACTAGTCGGGGGATAGAGTGATGGTCCGAGTTAGAGCAGTAGTAGTCCTCACTATTTCTGATAAATAGTGTGATAATAATTGTAATGAGGACTTAGTTTGAATATTAATATTTTCTACATATTTGTATTGACACTCACAGTAGTGTGGTCGTATTTTGCACTACCGTGTGATATAAAAGATTGTATTTGAATTCTGTACCATGTATTTGACGACTCAGAATGGGTTGGGTTGACTGGACCTATTCTGGGGGCGTCACATATTATGACTAAGATAATGAAAAACAAATTATCGTTAGCCTTCAATAAATTAGATAAAATACTATGGACAACAAGTTTTAGATCAATATTAGCAGAGAAAATAACAATTCATTAGAAGAGTTAAGTAGAGAATGATGTCTACTATCTTCTTTGATTTAAAAGTTTATCATCAATATTTTATCCCTGTAACATCAATCAATATACATCTCGAATCAAATATCCATCTTCGCACTACGAGCCAAAGATATTCATTTGTATCATCAGTTGGTTATGTTCATCTCAACACCTGCCCATCTTTGCACTACGGGCCAAAGATATTCATCAGGTAATCATTCATCTTTGCACTACAGGCCAAAGATATTCATCACGTAATTATTCATCTTTGCACTACAGGCCAAAGATATTCAGTTATATCACCATTTAGAACTGAGGATGATGAAAAATAATACGAATAACGGATCTAGTGAGATAAAGGACAAATATTAGAGAATTTATCTAGAGTTCAAGAATGAAGATCAAAACCTGGATCCAATCAAAGATGATTTGGAAGGAGAAAAAAAAATTATCGTGAATAGTACCCCATGAATAGTAACTCGTGAATAGTAACTCGACATGAAAAGATAAAAATTTCACAAGAAAGTTCAGACCAATATTCCAGTGAAATAATATTAGATGAAGCGCAAAACTCAAGTAATATCTGATCATTTCAGGAATTATAGAAGCAATACTTACCGTAGTAAGTTTAGAGTTTGGAATCTGACATGAAACAATATACGAAACTGCAATTGAATTTTAGTCTGTCTGGCGGTAGTCCGCTCAGACAGATTATTTCCACAATTTAATAACAGCTGAATACGAAGGGTTATTCATCAGGGACGCGGTAGTCCGCGTAGACAGGTTATTCGCACAGAATAATAAAGAATAGAATAACAACAGGATTTCACCATGCATGCGGTAATCCGCGTAGACAGGTTATTCAAACAGAATAATAAAGAATGGAATAACAACCCTTACGATTATTGAAAGAAAATAACTCTCTTCATGAATACGAAATAAATAATACCCCTTACCTTAAAATTTGGAGACTGCACTAGCGTAATAGCAGAATACTCTTCTTTCTCTCTTATTCTCTCTATACTTTCTCTCTATATAGCTTTAGTGAATTGGTGAGAAATAATGAAGAAATGAGCTTCTATTTATAGGCTCGGCAGAGTAAGGATAAAATAGTCTTTTTGCCATAATTTATGACATCATCGATCTATGACATTATTGCTTACCACATCGCTCTGATGACATCATTGCTTACCTCATCACTCCGATGACATCATTGTTTGCATCATAAGAGTTCAAATTCAATTTGCACTCTTCCACCTCGTTTAACTTTTATACCATGAATTTACTATAATAATGTTATCATTCAAATTATAAAAATCATACTATTATATAATCACATCATACTACTATAATGTAATATTATAATAATATATTTGAATGAATTATTTTATCGGACAAGATAAAATATCAACTTTCAACAAATGTCACGTGTTAAAAATTCCTCCGTTTAAATCCACATTAAATAAATATTTCCTTATCATATGTATCAAAAATTAATTATTCACAAATAATATTACAGAAATACAATATTGACAACCAGGTCATTCCCAAGAAAGAGGGGGCCTTCCGATAAGAATTTCTTCTTACTAGCGCGCAATTAATCAACCCCTTTTCTAGACAGAACTTCCTTAGACATTGTCAATAATGTTATCTAATAATATTATTCAAATAATATGAATTATTGATTTGATAATTTGAAATAATGTGCAATGACAATTATTAAATCATTAATATAAAATAACAAAGTAGCACTTATGGATATAAAATATCAACGTAGCAAATATTGAACCAATAAAATATTATGCAATTATTGAATCAATAATATAAAATATTGAACAGTAATTACTGTAACAATAATTGAGTAAGTGCCTTCCTACGTAAGAATCAATAATTTGAAATACTATGCAATACCGTGTGCTACCGTGCAACACCGCGTATTACTGTATTTTAACCACCGGGTATTTCAACAGTACTAACGGTAATAATTTTATCATTATTTTTATAAAAAGGTTGGGGTCTTACAACCTCCCCTCCTTATGATTTCGTCCTCAAAATTGACGTACGTACCTGGTATGTCGAAAAGGTGAGGATACCTCGTTTTCATTTTCGATTCTAACTCCCAGGTCATTTCCTCGATATCATAGTTCCTCCACAAAACTTTAACTTGAGGTATAACCTTTGAGCGTAGGACATATTCCTTCATATCCAAGATCTTAACAGGTACCTCCTCGTATGTTAAATCTTCGGCTATCTCGTCTGGTTCTAACTCAATAATGTGGTTTGGATTTTTCACATATTTATGAAGCACAGATATGTGAAAAACGTTATGAACACAAGACATGCTTGGAGGTAAGGCGAGTCTATAGGCCATATTTTCTACTTGGTCAAGGATTTCAAATAGACCAATGAATCGTGGGTTGAGCTTTCCTCTCTTTTCGAATCTCGTAACTCCTTTCCATGGAGCAACACGTAATAATACATGATCTTCGACATTAAACTCCACGTCCCTTCGATGAAGATCAGCATAACTCTTTTGTCGATCTTGTGCAGTTTGTATACGTTGCCGGATCATTTGAATCTTTTTCGTAGTCATACGTAATAACTCCGGTCCCAACAATGTTGCTTCACCCACCTCCTCCCAGCATACTGGAGAACGACATTTTCGTCCATACAACACCTCGAATGGAGCCATGCCTATACTTGCCTGATAACTGTTGTTGTAGGAGAATTCCACCAATGGTAGGTACTTATCCCAACTCCCTTTGAAGTCTAGAACACAGAGTCTCAATAGATCTTCAAGAGTTTGGATAGTCCTTTCCGATTGCCAGTCCGTTTGTGGATGATATGCCGAACTAAATCGTAAATCCGTGCCCATAGCTTTCTGCAAGCTGACCCAAAACCGTGAAGTGAATCTTGGGTCACGGTCCAAAACTATGGATATTGGCATGCCATGCAATCTCACAATCTCATTCATGTACATACGAGCAAGACGTTCAAGGGAATAAGTCTCTCGTATCGGCAAGAAATGAGCAGACTTGGTTAATCTATCAACAATAACCCAAATTGCATCTATGCCTTGAGAAACCTTAGGAAGACCTGTAACGAAATCCATGGTAATGTGTTCCCACTTTCACTTTGGAATCTCAAGTGGTTGCAATGGACCCTTTGGCATTTGATGCTCCGCCTTGACACATTGACACGTTAAACACCTCGAGATGAACTTAGCGATCTCTCTCTTCATATTGCTCCACCAAAATGTATGTCGAAGATCACGATACATTTTGGTACTTCCAGGATGGATTGCAAACGGTGTGTTGTGTGCCTCCATCATGATTCTATACTTCAAATCAGAATCGTCAGGAACACAAAGTCTAGAGTTGACTCGAAGTATTCCTTCTTCATCAATCCTTGATTCTGGAATAGCACCTTCTTGCACCTTCTTCCTCATATTCATCAGCTCCGAGTCTATAGCTTGAGCAACTTTAACTTTATCAATCAAAGCTGGTTCTACGCGTATACTTGATATCATCGCATGGGGCCCCGGAGTCTTGAACTCTATCTCCATCTTTTGTAAATCACACAAAATAGGCCTTGAAAGCATCACATTCATTCCCGCATATGATCTTCTACTCAACGCGTCAGCTACCACGTTCGCTTTTCCAGGATGGTATTGGATGGTATGATCGTAATCTTTCAACAGCTCAAGCCAACGTCGTTGCCGTATGTTGAGTTCCTTCTGGGTGAAGAAATACTTGAGGCTTTTATAATCCGTATAGATCTCCACTTTCTCCCCATACAGGTAGTGTCTTCAGATCTTCAACGCGAAAATGATTACTGCCAACTCTAGATCATGAGTAGGATAATTCCTCTCATATTCCTTGAGTTGTCGCGAGGTATAGGCTATGACTTTTGTGACGCCCCCAAATTCCAAGACCGCCACTTGGTCGCTCGAATTTGGTTCGTCACGTGCTCATGGTAATACAATAATAACTAAAATCATACATTCACAGCGGAATATCTAGTTTAGAATAATATACAACGATTTATTATAATTATTCTCCCAAGTCTCGCAACCTACAGTACTTAATAGATTACATACTAATATCAATTAACGACTTATTACATAATCTAACTTAAGCTTAAACATAATCAAATCCAGTATTACTATATCATCTTAATACAACATTAAAATATTTAATAACATAAAAGAGACAAGCTAGTTGGTAGCCTTACCCTTGCCCTTATCAACTCCTGAAGGTTCGCCCTGCTCTGCCGTAACTGAAATATTTTAGGGAAAGCAAGAATGAGCACAAACTGCTCAGCAAGTAATATACAATAAGGGTTTGTAATAAAATTCTCAATTCTCGAAAAGAGTATAGCAAGGTTTGATAGTTCAAGGATAACAAGAATATCAACAGTTTTCAATAATAGTAGCTAAGGACAGAATAATATCAATGTGATTCAATAATAAATCAATTCAAGATTTCAAGATAACTGAATACTGAGCAGTCACTAAGGACCATGAACTTCTTCTAGAATTAACAGTAATAAACTGAAAATCCAACAAAAATAGGTACAACAGGTGATCAGCCTAAAGTACCATCGTTATGCATAACAATCAATCATACCCAAGTGCGCTCGTCGGTTCTCCGACAATTATATATTCCCTTCAAAGAAGGTTGTTCTTCTCAGTCAAATACAAGATCCCGCACCAATCAATTAGTTTGGGTCGCTTTTCAATAATATAAGTCTAGCCGAATCAAATGGCATAGACACTTTAACAATATTCAAGAACAATACCAAGTTCAACATGAATAATAGCTTTAATGAAATAAGAGTTCAAGTATGCTAATTCAATTCAAATGATTAAGTAAAGAAACTAGTTCGCAATATACAAGGATAGAATACTTGCATAAAGTAAATACGTCGGTTAGGATACTTGCACCGTAAAAGAGTGTAAGTTAGAAAACTTGCCTTATGCATAGTTTACTCACGTAAAGCTAGCCAATATTTTTGAATTCCTATCGTAATATAGTTACGTATATATATGATATTCATTAGTCATATAATTTAACTTCACATTTTGTCTTCGAATATACGATTAACACATAAGCTAAGTTTTAACCTAGCTATACAGTTATATAGAATATAATTTCTATCCTTAACGTTCCTCTTTTGATTATATTCTTACATCATTACTATCATGTGAGACTATCACAATTAGCAAACATACTCGCATTTTATTAATATCACATAAGAATCACAACAAATAGCAAACATACTCTATTTAGCAAGTTATAGCTTTATTGTAAGTTAACCGTCAAAATCGGTTTCAAGTATCAACATATGATATCACATAGCATATATACATGTTAAAGAGTCTCCCTATGTTCGTTCAACTTTTCCAAGTTCAATCATACATGCTAAAGTTCTAAATCATGATTTCTAACGACTTACGGTCAAGTGATGCCATGAGTTCCCGTAAGTTATCATGTTTGTCATGTAAACATGTAAAGTGATCACATTTTAGACATGCTTTACTTCATATACACATGTCTAGTATTGTTACTTAACTTAATTCATGCTTTACTTGTGCTCAATTAGTTTTCATGACATCTAACATGGTATGTGTATGTTTCTGACATTTTAATGAGATTATGAGCACTACCAAACATGTCCAAAATTTTCAGAATCTAGGCTTCGATATAACATGTCAAGATTTACGTTTCAAACTTACACTTTTACTTAGTAAAGTTCACAAATGAAGCCCACATGCTCATGTCATACTATGAAACATATATAAGCAAGTCAACATGCTTTTCATGCATTTCAAGGCCTTATAAACATACTCGAAAAGTCAGAATGTGTGACACCCCCAAATCCGGGTACTTTGTTTCCACATGATTTGGTGTTCACTTTCTAATATAACATACATCTACCCAATGAATAATGCAAAATAACCTACAATTTAAATTAAAATAAATAAATCTCCCTTACAACAAGGGTTACAACCTTTTTAAAATAATCCCAGGTTACTCTAACCCTGACATGAATATAATAAGTGCGGAAATAAAAACATAACAGTCAAGTCTTAGTACAATCATTCTCAATTAAATAAAAACAAGTCTTCACTTGCTTTGCTTTCCCTTGCCCTTACTTGTAGACGGAGCATCAGTGTTATCAACCTTAACTGAAATTGTTATTTAATGCAAGAGTGAGCAACCACAGCTCACTGGAGTTTAACAATAATATATACATGAAAGGATATCTTTTAAAGAATCTGAATAATATGATTCGCTTCAACAATAAAGAATTTAATAATAATTCTTTCATCACAATTACAATTCAAAAATAGAATTTATCTGAGTGTCATAAGACCTTTGAACTCTTGTCCTAGGTTATAAATATTTCTATTTAAACCTTTAACAGTCAATAAGACTATGGACCTTAACTCGTACTTAGGGGGATCAGCCCTTTGTACCATGTATTGTGCACAAACATTTTAACGCTATGCGTAGTAACATCCCCTAGTACATAGGGTTGTTCAACTCAGCAATTTGAATTCAAGTCCGCACCAAAGAAAGTTTGGTTTGGATAAGCTTACAAGGGTAATTTAGATTTCACGTTCATCAACTAAGGATTAGTTGAATCGACTATCAATAATTCGTAAATAACAGAATTATGAACTAACATATGCTTTAGAATCAACTTAAAGCATTTAAAATAATAACTGGATCTTACTTGAACAATAAGTTAAGATCATTTCAATTAAATAAACAATTGTCCAATACAGAAATGGAAAGGACATTCTCAACAATGAATATATGAATTCAATAATTTGTATATAATTAACAAGTTTAGGGTTAGAAGACTTGCATAAAATTAATACAAGATTAGGGTTTAGAAAACTTGCCTTAAGCGCAAGCTACTTAACACAATTCACATACTTTAATACTTCCTACACATATATATTAAGTCACAAAAACCTAAATTAGTTAACACATAACTAATTCACATAAGTGGTTAACTCTCATGGTTAACTCACTCTAATTAAATAAATAATCAACTATCACATAATTAATTACATCACACACATACTCACATAATTAAATTAATTATGTATTTTAGCTAAATTATAATTAAACAATTATAATTTAAACACTTAATCTAATTATAATTACTCAATTATAATTACCTCTTAAATTATCAGAACTTCATAATTAATAGTTAATTAAACTATATGATGCATTATAATTACACAATTTACAATTAATTATGTATTTATCAATTATAATTTATAATAATCATGCATTTATTAAATTATAATTACATAAATTATAATTTAAATTAACATCTAATTGATTAAAATAAATCAACTTCTATACATTATAATTTCACATAATTATAATTTAAATTAAACATTTACTCTTAATTATGATTAATCAAATTATAATTAAGTAACTTATTTTACAATTAAACAATTATATCTTATAATTTAAATACCGTATTAGGTTTTTAAAATTTCTTTTATTCTCAAATTATGAATTTATCAACTTCATGTTAACACATGTTATAGCAGCTAGACACATTCTCATTATCTTAGCAATAATGTAACTTAGGCATGAAGACAATCTGTACAATTGTTTAAAATACACTGCCCAAGCACTGTGCACGGCGCAGCTGCGCAGCCACAGGCCTTGGCACCGGCGCAGCTGCACAGGGTAAGGATCTGGGAAGGACAAGCGGCGCAGCTGCGCTGTTCCTGGCCTTGCTGCCGGCGCAGCTGCGCAGCAACTCGGCCAGACGCAGACAACCACGTTACTCTACTTCACCGATTAACCCATACAAGCCAACAAATGAATATTTACAGTAACTTAAACATTGTAAATCATACCTATGCAATTATACATATATATAACATATTTCCAAAACACAAAACCATCTAAACAATGATAATCACAAGTTTTAAAAATCCAATTTGGCCATTTTCATGAAAACTCATATATTTTCCAAAATAAGTCACTGTAATCAAATTCTTAAGCAATTCAACTTATAACACATGCTTTATTCTCATGATTCAAGGTAGTATCATAGAAAATTTCTAAACAATATACTAACATATACCAATTTCATGAATTTCTCAATTGAAATTAACCACACTCATGAAATTCCATATGAACCCATATAAATATAAATTTTCTGTTAAAATATATTTCTACAGTAATTTAATTTCTGAAAATCCTCTTATGTCATACAATTACTACAATCAACACATGGATACAATACATATATTAAATTCATGATTTTACAATTTCATGAAATTCACAGAAAACTAAATTTACAGAAATCCAAAACAAGGAAGAACAATTAATTACAATTCTTTAAAATTATAATATAGTAATTACCTTTTTGATGATTGGAGAAGAATACAAAGATTAACTCTAGCCTTCACAAATTTCTTCTTCCTTCTCTTCTCTAACTTCTCTGCTCTTCTTTTCTCTCTTCGTTCTTAGCTATACAGACTAACTTCTAATCTAACGTAGTATAGGAACAATATATAACTGATATATCACTAATACGTATTAACTATTACTTAATACTATAATTTAAATTAGCAGTTACAAAATTCAAAAGTCACAAGGCTATGTTTGGCAACATGTAGTTTTTAAACTAATTTTATTAAATTAACCATGGTTTAGGTAATTTAGGTTTAAGCTAGTGCTGTTTGGCAACAGTCCTTTAAAACAAAAGCAAGGGCCTTGTTTGTTTAAAATCATTTAAAATCCTTTTTTTTATTTTAACAAATTATTTTAACACATACCTTAATGTCATATTTTAATCAATTAAATATTAATCAACTAATTTAATCAATTAAAATCTAACATCAATTAATCACATAAAATTGTCACATAATTATAATTACTCGTTAATTATAATTCATATAACACTTCATCACATAATTCATCTAATTTAATTCTCTCAATTAAATTATAATTATAATATAAAATTAATATACATCAATTAAATTAAATTTTACACATTCATTTAATTAATATGTACACTTAATTAAATCACTTCCATAAATCACATAATTTATTTATTTAACTCAATAAATAAATCACATAAAATATTTATTTAACTCAATAAATATTTTAAATTAAATATAAAAATCTCAATCGTTACAATCTTCCCTCCTTAAAAGGATTCTGTCTCCAGAATCACACATAAAAAAAAAAATTCTCGTCTATTACATTCTTCCCCCCATAAAAAGATTCTGTCCCCAGAATCAGTATATAAGGGGTTATACAAAACTAATCAAATAAATGCGGATAAGATTTCATCATAACATTTTCGAGTTCCCACGTGGCTTCTTTAGCACTGTGGTTCCTCCAGATTACCTTAACAGAAGGTATCACTTTATACCTAAGTACTTGTTCCTTTCTATCAACTATTTGAACAGACACTTCTTCATATGTTAAGTCTTTATCAAATAGCAAAGGTTCATATTCTATTACATGTTTATAATCGTGCTTGTAAGGTCTTAACACAGAAATATGAAAGACATTATGTATATTCTCGAGCTCCGGAGGTAATGCAATCTCGTAAGCAACCTCGCCCACCTTTCGTAGTACCTCGAAAGGTCCAATAAATCTGGGACTCAGCTTTCCCTTCTTACCAAATCTAATCTTCCCCTTCCAGGGAGATACTTTTAGGAACACGAAACTTCCTGATAAGAATTCTCAGTTTTGTCGATGAAGATCGGCATACTTCTTTTGTCTGTCTTGAGCGGCAATTAATCTCGTTCTGATCAGCTTCACAATTCCAGCTGTTTGTTGTACAAATTCTGGTCCCAACAATTGACGTTCACCGACTTCATCCTAGCGCAAAGGAGTTCTGTATTTTCTGCCGTATAATGCTTCATAAGGCGGCATGGCAATACTCGCATGATAACTATTGTTGTAGGCGAACTCCACCAACAATAGATGATCCTCCCAGCTTCCTTTGAAGTCCATCACACAAGCTCTCAGCATATCCTCAAGCGTCTGAATCGTTCTCTCGCTCTGTCCATCAGTCTGAGGATGATACGCTGTACTCATTCGTAATTGCGTTCCCATACATTCTTGCAAATGCTTCCAGAAATTCGACATAAAACGTGGATCTCTGTCGGACACAATCGACACCGGAACACCATGTCGAGAAATAATTTCCTTCACGTATAGCTTCGCTAGCTTATCCAGGTTGTACTTAACCCTGATCAGCAGAAAGTGGGCTGACTTTGTCAGTCGATCCACTATAACCCATATCGCATCAAATCCCTTCTGAGTCGTTGGAAGACCTACCACGAAATCCATCGTGATGTGCTCCGACTTCCACTCTAGAATTTTTAACGGTTGTAGCAAACCACTAGGTCTCTGGTGTTCTGCTTTAACTTTCTGACACGTTAAGTATTTCGCAACACATTCAGCCACATCTCTCTTCATATTTGGCCACCAGAAATAATGCCTGAGATCCTGGTACATCTTCGTACTCCCGGGGTGAATAGAATATCTAGAACTATGAGCTTCGCTCAGAATCTCCTCTTTAACCTCAGGTACTGGTGGTACCCAGATTCTACCTTCAAACCGTAACAGTCTTTCATTATCGATCTTGAACTTAAACTCCTCGCCATCGGTTATCCTTTTCCGAATCTTCTCACATTCTTCATCGTGAAGTTGTGCTTCTTTCACTTTGTCTACTAGAGTAGAACCAGTTGTTACTTGAAACAACATCTCATCCGATTCCTTCGAAAACTTCACGGATTCTGATCAGTTAACACGTTCAGCTTCTCCCGACCTTTCCTGCTCAAAGCGTCGGCGACAACGTTAGCTTTACCCGGATGGTAAAGTATCTCGCAGTCGTAGTCTTTAATCAGTTCCAACCACCTTCTTTGGCGCATGTTCAAATCCTTCTGGGTAAATATATACTTCAGACTCTTGTGATCTGTGTATATTTCACACTTCTCTCTATATAAGTAGTGCCTCCAAATCTTTAGGGCAAACACTACTGCCGCCAATTCTAGATCATGGGTCGGATACCCCTTCTCATAATCTTTTAGCTGACGTGACGCATAGGCAATGACTTTTCCGCTCTGCATCAACACACAGCCTAATCCTTTATGTGAGGCATCGCTATATACTACGAAATTCCCCGAACTATCCGGTAAAGACAATACAGGCGCAGTACTCAACCTCTTCTTCAGCTCTTGAAAACTCTCCTCACACTTCTCCGTCCAAACAAACTTAACTATTTTACGAGTCAAATTCGTCAACGGAGTTGCGATTCTAGAAAAGTCTTGGATAAATCTACGGTAATAACCTGCCAATCCCAAGAAACTCCTCACTTCAGATGGCGTCTTCGACTGTTCCCAATTCATAACAGCTTCAACCTTCGACGGATCTACCGAAATACCATCCTTGTCGATCACGTGGCCAAGAAATTGGATATGTTCCAACCAGAATTCGCACTTCGAGAATTTAGCGTAAAGCTTCTCTTGTCTCAGTGCTTCTAAATACAGCTGGGGAATTCGTGAGACCAAATGACATCACCAAGAACTCGTAATGACCATATCGAGTCTTAAAAGCCGTTTTAGGTATATCTTCCTTCCTCACCTTCAATTGATGATACCCGCTTCTCAAATCGATTTTTGAGAAGTACCTTGCACCCTTCAGTTGATCAAACAAGTCATCGATCCTAGGTAAAGGATACCTATTCTTGATCGTAACTTTATTCAACTCCCTATAATCAATGCAAAGACGCATCGATCCATCTTTCTTCTTAACAAACAAAACAGGCGCTCCCCACGGCGAAACACTCGGTTGGATATACTTCTTGTCTAGTAATTCTTGCAGTTGAACCATCAGTTCCTTCATCTCAACTGGAGCCATTCTGTACGGAGCCTTTGAAATAGGAGCAGTTCCCGGCGCTAAATCGATCACGAACTCTGTCTCCCTATCTGGCGGAAGTCCTGGCAATTCACTCAAAAAAACGTCCACAAACTCCTTAACTACCGATATCTCCTCCACCTTCAGGCTTTCCTTACGCGTATCTACTATGTAGGCTAGGTATCCCACACAGCCTTGCGTCAGAAGTTTCTTGGCTTGCATAATCGTCAGACAACTCGCTTGTCTAGTCGATTTGCTACCATAGAACACTAACTTCGACGGAGTCGTAAGGTTTACCGACTTCTTCAGACATTCGATTACCGCCCCATGGTTGAACAACCAATCCATACCTAGTATGACGTCGAATTCCCCAAGTTTTATCGGAATCAAATCTACTCTAAGCTCCTGACCCTTAATGTCCAGTCTACAGTTCTTATAAACGCACCTAACAGGAATAACTTCCCTATTCGCAATCTCTATGTTCAAGGGGTAAATTAACTCTTCTACAGGTAAGTCTAGGGTTTTAGCAAAATCATCAGATATGAATGAACAAGTAGCACCCGAATTAAATAATACATATGAATTTATACTATTGACCGGAATAATACCTGACACCACGTCTTTTGATTACACAGCATCCTGCACCGTCATATTGAATGTCCGTGCAGTGGGTCGAACAGCTTGCAATGGTGCAGCAATAGTAACGGTACTGCTACTTCCATTCCCTCCGCTCCCTGTTGACCCTGCCGTCAAATTCTTCGGGCAGTTGCGAGCCATGTGATCTTTGGATCCACATGTAAAGCAAGCTCCCTTCTTTGGGTTTGGGCAATTAGGCGCGATGTGGCCTTCCTGACCACAGTTGAAGCACACCCGCTTCCTCTTCATGCACACGCCAATGTGATTCTTACCGCATGTAGCACATGCTTTGAACTTCCTCTTCTGCTGGCTTCCTTGCTGACTCCCAGTAGAGGCGTTGTCATTCCATTTCCTCTACTGGTTCACAGCGTTGCTAGCCCCAGTTTTGGTTTCTACATCATTCTTCTTCTTCCTATCTTGGTTGAACTTCGTCACCGCTTCGCTTCCTCCCTCAGCAAGTATGGCTTTCTCCAGTACCGGTGCAAAGGTATTCAGCTAGAACATGGAAACCTTGCTGTAGAGCCAGGGCTTCAGTCCCCGCTCAAACCTTCTCGCCTTCCTAGTGTCAGTGCTGACCTGGTATGTAGCGAACCTGGCCAACTCGTTAAACTTGGCGGCATACTCGGACACCGTCATCCCTCCCTGCTTAAGTTCTAGGAACTGGACCTCCATCTGGTCCTGGGAACTCACTGGAAAGTACATCTCGTAGAACATTTCCTTAAAACGTTCCCACATGATGACTCCCTCTCCCTCTCGGGTCTTGTTAGCCTGCCACCAAAAACTAGCATCCGACTTCAACATAAAAGCCACGAATGCTGTCTTCTGGTCTTCCCCTACCCTAGCCACGTCAAACACCTTTTCCATTTCCATAACCCATGTCTGAGCTTCAATAGGGTTAGTCGACCCTGCGAACTCAGGCGGTCCTACTGCCTT
This sequence comes from Panax stipuleanatus, assembly GCA_020205555.1. Classification (NCBI taxonomy): domain Eukaryota; kingdom Viridiplantae; phylum Streptophyta; class Magnoliopsida; order Apiales; family Araliaceae; genus Panax; species Panax stipuleanatus. Next base: position 83,379 of record JAINUT010002318.1, read on the forward strand.
GAATTCCTTGAACGTGGTACCCTGCACTTGCGACTGATTCTCAAGAGCTCCTGTCAACAGGTTCACCAACTGCTGAACTGAGTTGGGATTCGTCCCATCGTTATTGTTGTTGTTCGTCGAACCCTCGGGGTTTTGACGCGTTACTCTTCTTCTAGGAGGCATTTTCTGTTAAGAAAATATTATTATTAGATCCTTTATTCAACTATTAAGTATTCAAGTTCATACTTAAATGTTTAAATGGCTCAGTTCACATCGAACACATAGCACGTCAAATAACTTCTTTTATTAATTACTCGTAGTTTTAAAAACATCAATCAGATAGCATTTCTGCCATTTACATCATCCTTCCTGAACTGGAAAAGTTGCAGGATTATATTATTAACTTATCCCATTCTTATCTCAAATTATGGGATTTACATTACTTATTTCAAAAAGCAATACATAAACAAAACTCTACTACTACTGCTACTGATACTGCTACTACTGCCTAGGCATATTAATGTGTCTCACAGCCTCTCTGCGTTCCTCTTTCATTACCTGAAATGCCGTTCTTCGGTCCACCACATACCACGGTAACCCTTGGAACTGAGATGGGTAGTAGAAAACATGATACTGAGCTCTTTCTATAGCTGTATGGAAGGCATATTCTATTTCCCTCAACTTGGCTCTCTTGGCTTCACCTTCAGCTCGATCGGCTCGTTGATTAGCTCTCAAGCTTGACTCCTCAGCTTTGGCACACTTCCTCGACTCCTCCTGGATGTCTGCTTCAGCTTTGCCAGTTCAAATCGAGCAGCATCTCTATCCACCTCCATATGTATCAGGTTCCACTGTGCATCTCCTAGGTCACTTGCCATTTCTTCGATCGTCTCGTCCCGCTGCTAGATGGTTTCTTCGAGATCTCCTACTCGTCCATGAAGCTCCACATTGCTATCGTAGACTGCCTCATACATCTCAGCACTAGTAGAGTGAGGTGGGAATTCCTCTTCGGGATCCTCTTTCTCCTCTTCAGATTCGTCCTCGTCCTCTTCTTCTGGAATAGGTGTCAGCTCATGCTCCTGACCAGCTATGGTGATCACTGGAGATGGCTCTCTCCTAATCCGCTGCTCCCAGACAACATATATGTCACGGGGCTCCTCCTCTCTAGGCAGCTGAGGTACATCCTCTCTAGCCTGACTAGGTTCTCCAACGTTCGACATCTTGACAAAAGAATTTTAAAGTTCATTATTACGTGATATCGAGTCGTCACTCTTCGAATACTATAATGTAAACACATAGCACATAAGATAGTTTATTATCTTTTACCTATCACATCTATCTTTTCGATCTTACCATAAGGCTACTACCTAAGGTTTTACCCCACCTAAGGTTTCATAACCTATAGCTTTGATACCAACCTGTGACACCCCCAAATCCGGGTACTTCGTTTCCACATGATTTGGTGTTCACTTTCTAATATAACATACATCTACCCAATGAATAATGCAAAACAACCTACAATTTAAATTAAAATAAATAAATCTCCCTTACAACAAGGGTTACAACCTTTTTAAAATAATCCCGGGTTACTCTAACCCTGACATGAATATAATAAGTGCGGAAATAAAAACATAACAGTCAAGTCTTAGTACAATCATTCTCAGTTAAATAAAAATAAGTCTTCACTTGCTTTGCTTTCCCTTGCCCTTACTTGTAGATGGAGCATCAGCGTTATCAACCTTAACTGAAATTGTTATTTAATGCAAGAGTGAGCAACCACAGCTCACTGGAGTTTAACAATAATATATACATGAAATAATATCTTTCAAAGAATTCGAATAATATGATTCGCTTCAACAATAAAGAATTGAATAATAATTCTTTCATCGCAATTACAATTCAAAAATAGAATTTATCTGAGTGTCATAAGACCTTTGAACTCTTGTCCTAGGTTATAAATATTTCTATTTAAACATTTAACAGTCAATAAGACTATGGACCTTAACTCGTACTTAGGGGGATCAGCCCTTTGTACCATGTATTGTGCACAAACATCTTAACGCTATGCGTAGTAACCTCCCCTAGTACATAGGGTTGTTCAACTCATCAATTTGAATTCAAGTCCGCACCAAAGAAAGTTTGGTTTGGATAAGCTTACAAGGGTAATTTAGATTTCACGTTCATCAACTAAGGATTAGTTGAATCGACTATCAATAATTCGTAAATAACAGAATTATGAACTAACATATGCTTTAGAATCAACTTAAAGCATTTAAAATAATAACTGGATCTTACTTGAACAATAAGTTAAGATCATTTCAATTAAATAAACAATTGTCCAATACAGAAATGGAAAGGACATTCTCGACAATGAATATATGAATTCATAAATTTGTATATAATTAACAAGTTTAGGGTTAGAAGACTTGCATAAAATTAATACAAGATTAGGGTTTAGAAAACTTGCCTTAAGCGCAAGCTACTTAACACAATTCACGTACTTTAATACTTCCTACACATATATATTAAGTCACAAAAATCTAAATTAGTTAACACATAACTAATTCACATAAGTGGTTAACCTTCATGGTTAACTCACTCTAATTAAATAAATAATCAACTATCACATAATTAATTACATCACACACATACTCACATAATTAAATTAATTATGTATTTTAGCTAAATTATAATTAAACAATTATAATTTAAACACTTAATCTAATTATAATTACTCAATTATAATTACCTCTTAAATTATCAGAACTTCATAATTAATAGTTAATTAAACTATATCATGCATTATAATTACACAATTTATAATTAATTATGTATTTATCAATTATAATTTATAATAATCATGCATTTATTAAATTATAATTACATAAATTGTAATTTAAATTAACATCTAATTGATTAAAATAAATCAACTTCTATACATTATAATTTCACAGAATTATAATTTAAATTAAACATTTACTCTTAATTATAATTAATCAAATTATAATTAAGTAACTTATTTTACAATTAAATAATTATATCTTATAATTTAAATACCCTATTAGGTTTTCAAAATTTCTTTTATTCTCAAATTATGAATTTATCAACTTCATGTTAACACATGTTATAGCAGCTAGATACATGCTCATTATCTTAGCAATAATGTAACTTAGGCATGAAGACAATCTGTACAATTATTTAAAACACACTGTCCAAGCACTGTGCACGGCACAGCTGCGCAGCCACAGGCCTTGGCACCGGCGCAGCTGCGCAGGGTAAGGATTTGGGAAGGACAAGCGGCGCAGCTGCGCTGCTCCTGGCCTTGCTGCCGGCGCAGCTGCGCAGCAACTCGGCCAAACGCAGACAGCCACGTTACTCTACTTCACCGATTAACCCATACAAGCCAACAAATGGATATTTACAGTAACTTAAACATTGTAAATCATACCTATACAATTATACATATATATAACATACTTTCAAAACACAAAACCATCTAAACAATGATAATCACAAGTTTTAAAAATCTAATTTGGCCATTTTCATGAAAACTCATATATTTTTCAAAATAAGTCACTGTAATCAAATTCTTAAGCAATTCAACTTATAACACATGCTTTATTCTCATGATTCAAGGTAGTATCATAGAAAATTTCTAAACAACATACTAACATATACCAATTTCATGAATTTCTCAATTAAAATTAACCACACTCATGAAATTCCATATGAACCCATATAAATATAAATTTTCTGTTAAAATATATTTCTACAGTAATTTGATTTCTGAAAATCCTCTTATGTCATACAATTACTACAATCAACACATGGATACAATACATATATTAAATTCATGATTTTACAATTTCATGAAATTCACAGAAAACTAAATTTACAGAAATCCAAAACAAGGAAGAACAATTAATTACAATTCTTTAAAATTATAATATAGTAATTACCTTTTTGATGATTGGAGAAGAATACAAAGATTAACTCTAGCCTTCACAAATTTCTTCTTCCTTCTCTTCTCTAACTTCTCTGCTCTTCTTTTCTCTCTTCGTTCTTAGCTATACAGACTAACTTCTAATCTAACGTAGTATAGGAACAATATATAACTGATATATCACTAATACGTATTAACTATTACTTAATACTATAATTTAAATTAGCAGTTACAAAATTCAAAAGTCACAAGGCTATGTTTGGCAACATGTAGTTTTTAAACTAATTTTATTAAATTAACCATGGTTTAGGTAATTTAGGTTTAAGCTAGTGCTGTTTGGCAACAGTCCTTTAAAACAAAAGCAAGGGCCTTGTTTGTTTAAAATCATTTAAAATCCTTTTTTCTTTATTTTAACAAATCATTTTAACACATACCTTAATATCATATTTTAATCAATTAAATATTAATCAACTAATTTAATCAATTAAAATCTAACATCAATTATTCACATAAAATTGTCACACAATTATAATTACTCGGTAATTATAATTCATGTAACACTTCATCACATAATTCATCTAATTTAATTCTCTCAATTAAATTAGAACTATAATATAAAATTAATATACATCAATTAAATTAAATTTTACACATTCATTTAATTAATATGTACACTTAATTAAATCACTTCCATAAATCACATAATTTATTTATTTAACTCAATAAATAAATCACATAAAATATTTATTTAACTCAATAAATATTTAAAATTAAATATAAAAATTTCAATCGTGACAGAATGTATATATGGCATTTACATGATCATATCCACCTTCAAACTTACATTTTTGTTAGGAATGAGCACTAGTTAGGTTCACATGTTCATATTATATCACGGAACCTATATGCATAAGTTAGCATGCACTTCATGTGTCCCTAGGTTATATCAACGTGTCCCACAAGTCAGAACATAACCATAGCGCCTATATATCAAGTCCCTTTTTTGAAAACTCTAAGTTCACTTTGAAGAACATAAGTTATTTTGTCAAAAGGTATACCATCTTGGTTTAAACATGCTTATGTTAGGTTTATGCATCCATATATATGTACTACCCATGTTAACATGTTCATTTAAATCAATGCAATAAACTATCACATAGCAGAAAGCAAGCAGAAAGCAAAAACTACACACAGTGTCCTGCGCAGCTGCGCTGCGCCGCAGTGTAATGCCGGCGCAGCTGCGCCGCGTTCGGTTCAGTTCAAGAACAGCCTGCATTAGCAGACTTCCAGGCCAAATGCCAAATTACTTCACGAAATCAGTCCCAAGCAGTTACATTAAGGTTTAAACATACAACTAAGACTAATTAACATAACCCAATCATAAAATTATGAACTCCAAACAACTTTCAAAATTCAAGAAATCTCAGAGACTGAAAATGAAGAACATAACTGTTATAAGAATTTGATTGCTAGCAAGCCATATCGTATATTCATATGATGGTAAGTCTACATAACAACCATATAAGGGTTCTATAACCCAAACACAACTCAATTGGCAAAACCAAGAAATGAGACATTTTCAGAAACTTCAAAAACAGAAAACAAAAATGAAGAACAAGGAATGTAGTTATACCTTTGTAAATGATTGAGCTTGCAGCTATTCAATTCTTACAACTCTAAACTGATATTATATATGCTCTCAATTTATCAAACTCAAGCAAACTCTCAGCAAACGAAATTGAAGGGGAAGAGCTTATATATATAGAGAAATTCATGTCCAGGCAATGCTATTATTTCCCAAACCAAACTAACGGGTTGAAGGATTGCATGAGGGTTATGAAAGAGCAGGTAAATGGTTTTGGATTCATCATGAATCCCACTCCCTCCATAATCATGAGTTATGAAATGCTAGTTGCTGAGTTTGGGGAGAAGAAGAAGGAATAGGCCTTAGCTATATGTCAAGCACGTGAAGGAGAATGTAACTACCAATAAGGGACAAGGCAAAGGAATTCTCAGCATTTTGGCAACATTGATATATATATATATATATATATATATATATATATATATATACAATACTTATTTTACTATGCACATTTCATATATATATATATATATATATATCCAAGTTGTATTTGTATAATTCATTCTTAGGTTGTAATTAAAATGTCACAATGTAATTCACATACTGTAATAAGTGTAATTTTCATACATATAATCAATGTACATTTTATTACACCGGTATAATTTAATCGGATACTATCACATTTATTATTAAATTCTACAATCAACAATTGATTACAATATATCCATAACATATTATTTTAATGTATACTCATACACAATTGTCACCTAGCATTATCATGTAGCTTTCTCAATTCAATATCTTTACTATATAGTTTACGTATAATTGTATAACCACATTGCACTACTTCATACAACATATAGGTAGCTACCATACCTTATCCATTTAATTCACATGCTTGCACGTAACAATTAATACAACCTCATTTTATTAATAACTTACTTATTTGTTTTATTATTTATAATGTCAATTAAATAAATTATTCATCTTAGTGATAATATTAATTAATCCATTCCTCATCGATTATTAATAACAACTAATTAATAATCATAGGATTAATTATCACATTAACAAATATAAATCCCAGCATATTTATAACCAAGTGTTTTATTATTATTAGTATATTTCTTGCAATAATAATAATCACATATTATTAATCAATCACAGTTAATATTCCACAAAAATTAATTAATATTCTACAATAACAATTAATATAGATTAATTATTCGCTTAAATTAATATAATCATTCTTATATTACGTCACTGTGCCACACAAGGCTATCAACGAGTTTATCGCAAACTCCATCAATTTCTCAATTATTATAATTATTCAATTTAATATAATTGAATTAATTCATCTCATAACACAAAATCATTTATATTAAATAAATTCTCATTTCCAATAATATATTTATTTAATAATATTCAAAAATTCTCGGGTATTACATCCTCCCCCCTTATAAAAATTCCATCCCGGAATTGCCACAAGGTTACACGAATAGATGGGGATAGTCCTTCATCATCCTATCTTCTAACTCCCACGTTGCCTCCTCGACATCGTGGTTACGCCAAAGTACTTTTACAGATGAAATAATTTTATTTCTCAAGGTTTGCTCTTTCCTATCTAATATTTGGACAGGAATCTCTTCATATGCCAAGTTCTTCTCCACTTGAATGGGCTCGTAAGAAATCACGTGCTTGTAGTCGGCCTTGTACGGTCGCAACACGAAAATGTGAAACACGTTGTGGATGTGCTCCAGTTCGGGTGGTAACGCAACTTTGTATGCCACTTCGCCCACTCGCTTCAGTATCTCGAACGGTCCTATGAATCTCGGACTCAATTTTCCTTTCTTGCCGAAACGGATCTTGCCCTTCCATGGAGATACCTTCAAAAATACGAAACTGCCGACTTTGAAGTCTCGGTCCTGCCGATGTAAATCTGCGTATTTCTTCTGGCGATCTTGAGCTACTACAAGTCTGGCTCTTATCACTGTCACCACGTCTGCGGTTTGTTGAACTAACTCTGGTCCGAGTATTCATCGCTCTCCGACTTCGTCCCAACATAATGGCGTTCTGCACTTTCTTTCGTAAAGAGCTTCGTACGGTGGCATGTCGATACTCGCATGGTAGCTATTATTATATGCGAATTCTACTAAGGGTAGGTGGTCGTCCCAATTTCCCTTGAAATCCATCACGCAAGTTCTAAGCATGTCCTCCAGCGTGTGTATTGTTCGCTCACTTTGTCCGTCTGTCTGAGGATGATAAGCCATACTCAACCTCAACTATGTTCCCATTCTCTCTCAAACTCTTCCAAAAATTTGACGTGAAGCGCGGATCTCGATCAGAGACAATAGATACCGGCACTCCATATCGTGAGACAATTTCTTTTACGTATAGTCTCGCTAACTGATTCAAACTGTAACGGATCTTGATTGGTAGAAAATGTGTGGTCTTCGTTAGTCGATCCACGATAACCCAAATGGCATCATAACCTTTCTGCGTAACTGGAAGTCCTACCACGAAGTCCATGGTAATATGCTCCCATTTCCACTCTGGTATTTCTAACGGTTGTAGTAAACCACTCGGCTGTTGATGCTCTGCTTTAACGCGTTGGTAAGTCAAACATCTACTGACGCACTCTGCGACTTCCCGTTTCAAATTGGGCCACAAAAAATGTTGCCTTAGATCTCGGTACATCTTCGTGCCTCCCGGATGAACGGAATATATCGTATTGTGTGCCTCGTGCAAAATCTCTTCCCTCAACTCGGATACTGCTGGTACCCACACTCTTCCTTCGAATCTTAAGATAACGTCTTTATTCATTCAGAATTTCTCTTCCTCATTTTCTGTGATCCTCTTTTAGATTTTCTCACACTCTTCATCCTTTTCCTGGGCTTCCTTCACTCTATCCAACAATGTCGGATGAGCTTCCCCTACAATTAACTTCTCACCAGACTTTTCTGATCCTTTTACTTCTATCTCCAATTTCTCCATCTCTCTTATCAACTCTTCCTGAGTCGTCAAATTAAACAATTTCTCCCTTCCTTTTCTGCTCAGAGCGTCGGCAACCACGTTTGCCTTTCCCGGGTGATAAAGAATATCGCAGTCATAGTCTTTGATTAATTCTAACCACCTTCTCTGCCGCATGTTCAACTCCTTCTGTGTGAAGATATATTTCAGACTTTTGTGGTCCGTGTATATCTCCCATTTTTCCCCGTACAAATAATGCCTCCATATCTTTAACGCAAAAACTACTGCCGCTAACTCTAAGTCATGAGTAGGGTATCGTTTTTCGTAATCCTTCAATTGTCGTGATGTATACGCAATGACTTTGTCGTGCTGCATAAGCACACAGCCAAGTCCCTTGTGCGATGCATCACTATACACCACAAAATTTCCCGCATCATCTGGTAATGATAACACAGGCGCTTCGCTCAATCTCTTCTTCAACTCCTGAAAACTCTCTTCGCATTTGTCGGTCCATACAAATTTCACCGTCTTTCTAGTCAAATTGGTCAACGGGATTGCTATCTTAGAAAAATCTTGGATAAATCTTCGATAGTACCCAGCTAACCCTAAAAAGCTTCTCACCTCCGCCGATGTTCTCAGTTGTTCCCAATTACTTACTGCTTCGACCTTTGTAGGGTCTACTGAGATTCCATTCTTATCCACCACGTGGCCTAAGAATTGAACCTTCTCCATCCAAAATTCAGACTTTGAAAATTTTGCATACATCTTCTCCTTCCTTAGTGCCTCCAAAACAATCTTCAGATGTTCGGCGTGTTCTTCCTCTGTCTTCGAGTAGATCAAAATATCGTCGATAAAAACCACTACAAATTTATCCAAGTATGGCTTGAAAACTCGGTTCATCAAGTCCATAAATGCTGTCGGAGCATTAGTTAATCCAAATGACATTACCAAAAACTCGTAGTGTCCATAACGGGTTCGAAACGCTGTCTTTGGTATGTCCTCATCCCGTACCTTCAGTTGATGATATCCTGTCCTCAGGTCAATTTTTGAGAAACACTTTGCTCCCTTCAGTTGATCAAACAGGTCATCTATCCTCGGTAGCGGATATCGGTTCTTGATCGTTACTCTGTTTAATTCTCGATAATCGATACAAAGCCTCATCGATCCCTCCTTTTTCTTAACGAATAACACTGGTGCTCCCCAAGGAGAAACACTCGGTCGAATGTAACCCTTATTCAATAACTCTTGCAATTGTATCATCAATTCTTTCATTTCTACTAGCGCCATACGATATGGAGCTTTCGAAATCGGTGCCGTTCTCGGTGCTAAGTCTATTACGAATTCAATTTCTCTGTCTGGTGGAAGACCAGGCAGATCGTCCGAAAACACATCTTGAAATTCATTAACTATGGATATATCCTTAATTTCTACTTCATTTTTCTGAGTATCAACAATGTATGCTAAATAACCTACACATCCTTTCCTTAACAATTTCTTGGCCTGCATCATCGTAACGCAACACGATTGCTTAAGCGATGAGCTACCATAAAACACTACCTTAGACTTACTCGGAGTCTGAAGGTTCACACATTTGTTCTGACAGTCAATTATCGTAGCATGGTTATACAACCAATCCATTCCCAGTATTACGTCAAATTCTCCCAATCTAATAGGAATCAAGTCTACGCTCAGTTCATGTTCTCTAATGTTTGCGCGACAATCTCGATAAACGTATTCTACAGAGATCACTTCCTTATTAGCAACTTCTATGATCAAAGGATTTTCTAATCGTTCTCGGGGTGTACTAAGTTTACTAGCAAATTCTTCAGATATAAAAGAACAGGTGGCACCCGAATCAAATAATACATAAGCATTTATATCATTGATTGGGATTATACCTGACACCACGTCCTTCTCAGCCACGGCGTCCTGGACGGTCATGTTAAAGGTTCTGGCGGTTGGGCGGTTGGATTGTGTCGGCCCGCTGATCATCAGCTTGTTGCCTCCTTGCTGATTGCTACCCCCGCCACTTCCCTTCTTTGGGCAATCCTTAATACGGTGCTCAGTTGAGCCGCAAGCAAAACACCCTTAGATCTTCTTTGGCTGCGGACAGTTGGGCGAGATGTGCCCTTCCTGTCCGTAGTTGTAGCAAGTGCCACGTCCCTTCCAGCACTCGCCCTGGTGATTCTTCCCACACTTTGGGCATCCTTCAGCCCTCTTCTTGAAACCTCCACGAAAATTCCTTGATTGATTATTGTTGTTTTTGTTGTTGTTGTTATTCTCCCATTTTCTCTTTCCCAAGTTGCTTCCTCCGCTACTGCTTCCTCCCGTATGGTTCTCTCCTCCAGTATTCTTTCCTTTCTTCTTCTTGTTATACAGACTTAAGGCCTCACTGCCACCTTCCGCAATAATTGCCTTCTCCAGTAATGTTGCAAAGGAATCAATTTGAAGAACTGATACCTTATTGAACAGCCACGGCTTCAACCCTTGTTCGAAGCATCTAGCCTTCCTCTCTTCATCACCAACTTGGTGCTCCGCAAATCGCGCTAGTTCGTTAAACTTAACTGCGTACTGCGCCACCGTCATGTCACCTTATTTTAGTTCTAAGAACTTCACCTCCATCCGATTCTTCATACTCTTCGGGAAGTAATTCTAGAAGAACAGCGTCTTAAACTTATCCCAAGCTATTATCCCTTCTCCAGCTCTTTGTTGATTAGCCTCCCACCAATAGTTCGCTTCTCCCCTTATCATGTATGTGGCAAATACCGTCTTCTGATCTTCGCCTATGCGAGCTATAGTGAAAGCTTTTTCGATCTTCTTGATCCACGTTTGTGCGAGGATTGGGTCGGTAGTTCCCTCGAACTCCGGGGGTCCTACACTCTTAAAATCTTTAAAGGTTGTTACTGGCACAATATGAGGGTTTGGGCGAACGGGTTCATTGTTCCTTCCCCTTAATGCCTCTCCTAACAAGTCTACCAGTTTTTGGATCGGGTCAACTTGTTCCCTCTGGTTATTAACAGATTCTTCGGGTACAGTCAATCTACGTCTGGGCGGCATTATCTGCATCACAAATTTTCATTTTATTATTACTCAAGTATATTACTTAAGTATTTCTTTTAATACTAAAAGAATAATTTATAATGCGTTTCTGATATAAACTCCATTTATATTAATATGCCATTTCATTTCATTACATGATTTCCCTAGCATACTGCTATAAATGTTATCACATATATCCCCTAATATCACAAAAGACGGGGAACATACTAACCTACTACCATACTACCCCTCTAACAAAAGCTAACACGGGGTTTACCTATCCCACATCTTACACAAAAGATCGGGATTACAACATATAATGTACAACACATAAAGATAAATGCTACTAACTACTACTAGACTGACTAAGGGAATCTCATCCCATCATCCCGCGTTCCACTGCGCTCTTGTACTCCAACTGTGCTATATACGCAACCAGCTCTCAGCTCAAAGTATGTAGAGTATGTCCCTGTTCTGCCGGGTAGCGGTACACACCATCAATCACCCTCTCAAAAGCTGAACGGAACACATACCCCATCTTGTTCATCTTTCTCTTCTTGCACCTGACCTCGTCCTCTAGGTCGTCAGCTCTCTCATTGGCCGCTTCCCACTTCTCCTCGAAGTGTATCCTATCCATCACCTCCAACTCTAGCTGAGTACGGAGTGCCTCTTTCTCAGTCTTCTCACTCAATTCTCTCTGTTCTACTTCTTCCAGCTTCCCTGCTATATCTACATTTCTCGCCACCGACCTGTGAAATAAGGTTCCCATCTGGATCCCTGCCTCCCTGCGGTAAGCGATCTCCACCTCTAACTCCTGCATGGCCAGCTTCCTCTGGTGGTCCTCGTCCCTCAGCTTCTGGAACTCAGAATCTCTCTCTTTGGCCTCTTCCTCCAGCTCTTGTACTCTGCAGTCTAACTCTAGGATCCGCTCCTCATACTCGCCTAACATCTGCTCCTCTATAGTAGCCTCATCAGAGTCCTCCACTGGCTCATCCCCCATCGGCTCGTCCTCCATCGGTTCCTCCTCTGGATCAGACTCTATCTCAATCTCGTCCTCGTCTTCAGACTCGAACGGTGCAACAGCCTGCACTGGTGTAGCCTCTAGAGGTGCCTCGTATACTACATGTATATCCCTGAGCTCCTCCTCTGCCACTCTACTAGGTACACCTGTGTCTGTCATCCTACAATCACAAACACAAGACAAACAAACAGCAACTCCATTAGAATGTTAAATAAAATATAAGTTCATTGTATAGAATGAAGTTACATTTCATAACACGCTAAGTCTCGCTCTAGGGAAAACTCTATGTGAGTTTTATCTCCTTTCCAACTTCTAAGTTCGCCTAAGTTATAGTCTAAGGACACTCGTTCCTAAGGTTTATAACTACAGCTCTGATACCAACCTGTGACGCCCCCAAATTCCAAGACCGCCACTTGGTCGCTCGAATTCGGTTCGTCACGTGCTCATGGTAATACAATAATAACTAAAATCACACATTCACAGCGGAATATCTAGTTTATAATAATATACAACGATTTATTATAATTATTCTCCCAAGTCTCACAACCTACAGTACTTAATAGATTACATACTAATATCAATTAACGACTTATTACATAATCTAACTTAAGCTTAAACATAATCAAATCCAGTCTTACTACATCATCTTAATACAACATTAAAATATTTAATAACATAAAAGAGACAAGCTAGTTGGTAGCCTTGCCCTTGCCCTTATCAACGCCTGAAGGTTCGCCCTGCTCTGCCTTAACTGAAATGTTTTAGGGAAAGCAAGAACAAGCACAAATTGCTCAGCAAGTAATATACAATAAGGGTTTGTAATAAAATTCTCAATTCTCGAAAAGAGTATAGCAAGGTTTGATAGTTCAAGGATAACAAGAATATCAACAGTTTTCAATAATAGTCGCTAAGGACAGAATAATATCAATGTGATTCAATAATAAATCAATTCAAGATTTCAAGATAACTGAATACTGAGCAGTCACTAAGGACCATAAACTTCTACTAGAATTAACAGTAATAATCTGAAAATCCAACAAAAATAGGTACAACAGGTGATCAGCCTAAAGTACCATCGTTATGCATAACAATCAATCATACCCAAGTTCGCGCGTCGGTTCTCCGACAATTATATATTCCCTTCAAAGAAGGTTGTTCTTCTCAGTCAAATACAAGATCCCGCACCAATCAATTAGTTTGGGTTGCTTTTCAATAATATAAGTCTAGCCGAATCAAATGGCATAGACACTTTAACAATATTCAAGAACAATACCAAGTTCAACATGAATAATAGCTTTAATGAAATAAGAGTTCAAGTATGCTAATTCAATTCAAACGATTAAGTAAAGAAACTAGTCCGCAATATATAAGGATAGAATACTTGCATAAAGTAAATACGTCGGTTAGGATACTTGCACCGTAAAAGAGTGTAAGTTAGGAAACTTGCCTTATGCGTAGTTTACTCACGTAAAGCTAGCCAACACTTTCGAATTCCTATCGTAATATAGTTACGTATATATATGATATTCATTAGTCATATAATTTAACTTTACATTTTGTCTTCGAATATACGATCAACACATAAGCTAAGTTTTAACCTAACTATACAGTTATATAGAATATAATTTATATCCTTAACGTTCCTCTTTTGATTATATTCTTACATAATTACTATCATGTGAGACTATCACAATTAGCAAACATACTCGCATTTTATTAATATCACATAAGAATCACAACAAATAGCAAACATACTCTATTTAGCAAGTTATAGCTTTATTGTAAGTTAACCGTCAAAATCGGTTTCAAGTATCAACATATGATATCACATAGCATATATACATGTTAAAGAGTCTCCCTATGTTCGTTCAACTTTTCCAAGTTCAATCATACATGCTAAAGTTCTAAATCATGATTTCTAACGACTTAGGGTCAAGTGATGCCATGAGTTCCCGTAAGTTATCATGCTTGTCATGTAAACATGTAAAGTGATCACATTTTAGACATGCTTGCAAGTTTCTACTTCATATACACATGTATAGTATTGTTACTTAACTTAATTCATGCTTTACTTGTGCTCAATTAGTTTTCATGACATCTAACATGGTATGTGTATGTTTATGACATTTTAATGAGGTTATAAGCACAACCAAACATGTCCAAAATTTTTAGAATCTAGGCTTCGATATAACATGTCAAGATTTACGTTTCAAACTTACACTTTTACTTAGTAAAGTTCACAAATAAAGCTCACATGCTCATGTCATACTATGAAACATATATAAGCAAGTCAACATGCTTTTCATGCATTTCAAGGCCTTATAAACATACTCGAAAAGTCAGAATGTATATATGGCATTTACATGATCATATCCACCTTCAAACTTACATTTTTGTTAGGAATGAGCACTAGTTAGGTTCACATTTCATATTATATCACGGAACCTATATGCATAAGTTAGCATGCACTTCATGTGTCCCTAGGTCATATCAACGTGTCCCACAAGTCAGAACATATCCATAGCGCCTATATATCAAGTCCCTTTTTTGAAAACTCTAAGTTCACTTTGAAGAACATAAGTTATTTTGTCAAAAGGTATACCATCTTGGTTTAAACATGCTTATGTTAGGTTTATGCATCCATATATATGTACTACCCATGTTAACATGTTCATTTAAATCAATGCAATAAACATCACATAGCAGAAAGTAAGCAGAAAGCAAAAACTGCACACAGTGTCCTGCGCAGCTGCGCTGCGCCGCAGTGTAATGTCGGCGCAGCTGCGCCTCGTCCGGTTCAATTCAAGAACAGCCTGCAGGCAGACTTCTAGGCCAAATGCCAAATTACATCAAGAAATCAGTCCCAAGCAGTTACATTAAGGTTTAAACATACAACTAAGACTAATTAACATAACCCAATCATAAAATTATGAACTCCAAACAACATTCAAAATTCAAGAAATCTCATAGACTGAAAATAAAGAACATAACTGTTATAAGAATTTGATTGCTAGCAAGCCATATCGTACATTCATATGATGGTAAGTCTACATAACAACCATATAAGGGTTCTATAACCCAAACATAACTCAATTGGCAAAACCAAGAAATGAGACATTTTCAGAAACTTCAGAAACAGAAAACAAAAATGAAGAACAAGGAATGTAGTTATACCTTTTTAAATGATTGAGCTTGCAGCTATTCAATTCTTACAACTCTAGACTGATATTATATATGCTCTCAATTTATCAAACTCAAGCAAACTCTCAGCAAACGAAATTGAAGGGGAAGAGCTTATATATATAGAGAAATTCATGTCCAGGCAATGCTATTATTTCCCAAACCAAACTAACGGGTTGAAGGATTGCATGAGGGTTATGAAAGAGCAGGTAAATGGTTGTTGGATTCATCATGAATCCCACTCCCTCCATAATCATGAGTTATGAAATGCTAGTTGCTGAGTTTGGGGAGAAGAAGAAGGAATAGGCCTTAGCTGTATGTCAAGCACGTGAAGGAGAATGTGACTACCAATATGGGACAAGGCAAAGGAATTCTCAGCAGTTTGGCAACATTGATATATATATATATATACAATACTTATTTTACTATGCACATTTCATATATATATCCAAGTTGTATTTGTATAATTCATTCTTAGGTTGTAATTAAAATGTCACAATGTAATTCACATACTGTAATAAGTGTAATTTTCACACATATTATCCATGTACATTTTATTACACCGGTATAATTTAATCGGATACTATCACATTTATTATTAAATTCTACAATCAACAATTGATTACAATATATCCATAACATATTATTTTAATGTATACTCATCTACAATTGTCACCTAAGCATTATCATGTAGCTTTCTCAATTCAATATCTTTACTATATACTTTACGTATAATTGTATAACCACATTGCACTACTTTATACAACATATAGGTAGCTACCATACCTTATCCATTTAATTCGCATGCTTGCACGTAACAATTAATACAACCTCATTTTATTAATAACTTACTTATTTGTTTTATTATTTATAATGTCAATTAAATAAATTATTCATCTTATTGATAATATTAATTAATCCATTCCTCATCGATTATTAATAACACTAATTAATAATCATAGGATTAATTATCACATTAACAAATATAAATCCCAGCATATTTATAACCAAGTGTTTTATTATTATTAGTATATTTTTTGCAATAATAATAATCACATATTATTAATCAATCACAGTTAATATTCCACAATAATTAATTAATATTCTACAATAACAATTAATATAGATTAATTGTTCGCTTAAATTAATATAATCATTCTTATATTACGTCACTGTGCCACACAAGGCTATCAACGAGTTTATCGCAAACTCCATCAATTTCTCAATTATTATAATTATTCAATTTAATATAATTGAATTAATTCATCTCATAACACAAAATCATTTATATTAAATAAATTCTCATTTCCAATAATATATTTATTTAATAATATTCGGAAATTCTCGGGTATTACAACTTTTTCATGTTGCATGAGAACACATCCTAACCCTTTGCCCGAAGCATCGCTATAAATGACAAATCCATCCGAACCAGATGGTATTGTCAGAACAGGTGCCGAAATGAGTCTCCTCTTGAGCTCTTGAAAGCTCTTCTTGCATTCCTCGTTCCATACGAATTTTGTATCTTTTCGAGTCAGCTAAGTTAATGTAGTAGCGATTCGAGAAAATCCTTACACGAATCTCCGATAATAACCAGCTAAGCCCAGAAAGCTTCGTACTTCGGTCACCGACTTCGATTGCTCCCATCTTTGTATTGCTTCAATCTTCGTCGGGTCAACAAATACTCCACGTTTTGATACAACGTGCCCAGGGAATGCTACCTCCTCAAGCCAGAACTCACATTTCTTCAGCTTGGCATATAACTTATTTTCACGAAGCCTTTGAAGTACTAGCTTCAAGTGGTGATCATGATCTTCACTGCTTTTGGAATAAATGAGGATGTCATCAATAAATACAACCACGGACTGATCCAAAAATTCCTTGAATACACGGTTCATCATATCCATGAAGGCAGCAGGAGCATTAGTCAATCCAAAAGACATGACTAAGAATTCATAATGCCCGTATCGAGTTCTGAAAGCAGTCTTCAAAATATCCTCAGTTTTAATCTTCAGCTGATGATATCCAGAACGAAGATCGATCTTTGAAAAGAATTATGCACCTTGCAACTGGTCAAACAGATCATCAATACGAGGTAACGGATACCTATTCTTGATTGTGACATGGTTCAACTCCCGATAGTCAATACAAAGTCGCATACTCCCGTCTTTCTTCTTTACGAATAAAACAGGAGCACCCCAAGGAGATGTACTAGGACGTATAAAATCAATGTCTAACAACTCCTGTAGTTGAACCTTTAACTCCTGAAGTTCTATAGGAGCCATTCGATATGGGATTTTGGAAATGGGTTTTGTACCGGGTTCAAGGTCAATAAAGAATTCAACTTCACGTTCCAGGGGTAGACCGGAAAATTCTTCGGGAAATACATCAGGAAACTCATTAACAATAGAAATATTATTCAAACCTGACGTATTCTGGTTAATATCAGTGACATGGGCTAAGAAAGCTTGACATCCATTTTTCAATAAACGAATAGCTTTATAACTTGAAATAACATTGATTGATTTTAGTGGTTTGGTTGTTTGAATCTGCACAATAGGCTAGTTAGGAATATGAAAACTAACACCCTTACGAAAACAATTAATTTTGGCATGATAAGTGGTCAACCAGTCAATTCCTAAAATCACATCAAATGCAAGTATTTTCAACGATATAAGATCAACAGGTAGGGTGAGGGTACCAATTTGAATCGAGCAAGATTTGTAAACTGTAGATGTAACGAATGTTTCTCCCAACGGAGTTTCAACAGATAAGTCAAAGTCTAATTTCTCAGGTGTCAAGTTCAAACGTTGAGCACAAGTAGCTGAAATAAATGAATGGGTAGCACCAGTATCTAATAAAGTGTAATCTTCGCAAGAGTTTATTATCAGCTTACCCGTAATAACCTCGTTTGGGTTCCTTGCTTGTTGGGCAGTCACGACAAAAGCTCTTCCAGGAACCACTGACTTTGACTTGTCAGGGATAGCCTTTGGAGTCACCATCCCTGCTGGACTTGGTTTCGCTACAGGACAAACTCGAGCTATGTGCCCTTCCTTTCCACAGTTATAACATACCATGGATAGTTGTGTGTATTTGGGGCTAATGTGTCCCTCTTGCCCGCATTTATAGCATACGACCGGCGGTCGTTCTCCTCCCCTAGAAACAGTTGATGTTGGTGCTGCTGTCGATGCTTTCACGTTCTCATTGTTGTACCTTATCTTCTTGAAATCTTCCCCCGACTCACTTCTTCTATTATCATGGCCACGATTACCACTGGAGTGGTTACCGCTTTTGGTATGATACTTTCCTCCCTGCTGGTTGTCATTGCTCCGATGACTGCTGCCACCGGTACGACCTTGGTTGTCGTCCCTTGGTTGAACATAATTATTATCTCGTTCTAATAACTGGGCCCGGTTCACTACATCCGAATATAGAGAAAATTTATGAGAAATGAGGTATTGACGAATCTCGGGTTTCAAACCTCTCCGAAACATCCGCGTCATACGTTCCTCATTCTCCACCAAATGAGGTGCAAACCGAGATAACTCCGCGAATTTAGCCTCGTACTGGGACATGGTCATGTTGTTCTGTTCCAGTCTGATGAACTCTACCTCTTTCATGTGACGAATACTTTCTGGAAAGTACTTGTCATTGAACAGTTTCTGGAACGCCCCCCAAGTCATCTTGAGTGCGGCAGGCTGGGTACGCTTCACAGATTCCCACCAGTAATCTGCTTCTCCACGGAACATAAAGGTGGCAAATGGAATCTTTTGTTCCTTCGTGCATCCCAAGACATCAAATATCTTGGTAATTTGCTTAATCCAATTTTCTGCCTTGATTGGATCTGGCTTTTCCTGAAACTCTAGTGGTCCCAACTCTTTAAACTGCTTGGCAGTGACAAGCCGCGAGTTGTTATTTCCACCAGTATTATGAACACGAGTCTCCCTCGTCTGGTTTTGCATGAACTGCAAAAAGCTTCTAATCATCCCATCATTTATCATTTCTTCGGTAGGGTTGTTTACAACAGGAATATAGTCTTCCTGTTGCACGTTCTCCTCGTTGGTGATTAAAGGTGTCTCAACGGCCTCATTCACTCCATTGTTTAAATTTTCAGCTGCCATTCTCAAATATTGCCACAAAACAAGGGTTAATCAAACAACTTAACATATCACATATTAACCCTATGTTCCAACCGACCAATTAAATAACAATTAAGCTTAGGTAGGACACACTAGCGAAGGTTTTACTCGTCTCTCCCCTCCTAGTTCTATTCCAAGATCACCGCCAGAGATCATATCCCTAAGCTCTGATACCAACTGAGACGCCCCCAAAATAGGTTCAATACTCAACCCATTTTGAGTCGCCAAATACACTCAACAAAATTCAAATACAATCTTTCATATCACACGGTCGTGCAAAATACGACCACACAACTGTGAGTGTCAATACAGACATGTAGAAAATATTAACATTCAAACTAAGTCCTTATTACATTTATTATCACACTATTTTAAATAAAAAAAATAGTGAGGACTTCTACAGCTCTAACTCGGACCATCACTCCATTAGCCGACTAGTACCCGCGATATTCTCATTTCCTGAAAAGAACAATGGAAAAAAAGAGTGAGCTCAACTAGCCTAGTAAAGAATATTATGACTAAGATAATGAAAAACAAATTATCGTTAGCCTTCAACAAATTAGATAAAATATTATGGACAACAAGTTTTAAATCAATATTCGCAGCGGAAATAACAATTCATTAGAAGAGTTAAGTAGAGAATGATGTCTACTATCTTCTTTGATTTAAAAGTCCATCATCAATATTTTATCCCTGTAACATCAATCAATATACATCTCGAATCAAATATTCATCTTTGCACTATGGGCCAAAGATATTCATTTGTATCATCAGTTGGTCATGTTCATCTCAACACCTATCCATCTTTGCACTACGGGCCAAAGATATTCATCAGGTAATCATTCATCTTTGCACTACAGGCCAAAGATATTCATCACGTAATTATTCATCTTTGCACTACAGGCCAAAGATATTCAGTTATATCACCATTTAGAACTGAGAATGATGAAAAATAATACGAATAACGGATCCAGTGAGATAAAGGACGAATATTAGAGAATTTATCCAAAGTTCAAGAATGAAGATCAAAACCTGGATCCCATCAAAGATGATTTGGAATGGAAAAAAATATTTTTTTTTACCGTGAATAGTAACTTGACATGAAAAGATAAAAATTTCACAAAAAAGTTCAGACCAATATTCTAGTGAAATAATATTAGATGAAGCGCAAAACTCAAGTAATATCTGATCATTTCAGGAATTATAAAAGCAATACTTACCGTAGTAAGTTTAGAGTTAAGAATCTGAAATGAAACAATATACGAAATTGCAATTGAATTTTCACCCGTCTGGCGGTAGTCCGCTCAGACAGATTATTTCCATAATTTAATAACAGCTGAATACGAAGGGTTATTCACCAGGCATGTGGTAGTCCGCGTAGACAGGTTATTCCCACAGAATAATAAATAATAAAATAACAACAAGATTTCACCATGCATGCGGTAGTCCGCGTAGACAGGTTATTCCAACAGAATAATAAAGAATGGAATAACAACCCTTACGATTATTGAAAGAAAATAACTCTCTTCATGAATACGAAATAAATAATACCCCTTACCTTAAAATTTGGAGACTGCACTAGCGTAATAGCAGAATACTCTTCTTCTTTCTCTCTTATTCTCTCTATACTTTCTCTCTCTATAGCTTTAGTGAATTGGTGAGAAATAATGAAGAAATGAGCTTCTATTTATAGGCTCGACAGAGTAAGGGTAAAATTGTCTTTTCGTTATAATTGATGACATCATCGCTTACATCATCGATCTATGACATCATTGCTTACCTCATCGCTCCGATGACATCATTGCTTACCTCATCACTCCAATGACATCATTGTTTGCATCATAAGAGTTCAAATTCAATTTGCACTCTTCCATCTCGTTTAACTTTTATACCATGAATTTACTATAATAATGTTACCATTCAAATTATAAAAATCATACTATTATATAATCACATCATACTACTATAATGTAATATTATAATAATATATTTGAATGAATTATTTTATCGGACAAGATAAAATATCAACTTTCAACAAATGTCACGTGTTAAAAATTCCTCCGTTTAAATCCATATTGAATAAATATTTTCTTATCATATGTATCAAAAATTAATTATTCACAAATAATATTACAGAACTACAATATTGACAACCAGGTCGTTCCTAGAAAAGAGGGGGCCTTCTGATAAGAATTTCTCCTTACTGGCGCGCAATTAATCAACCCCTTCCCTAGACAGAACTTCCTTAGACATTGCCAATAATGTTATCTAATAATATTATTCAAATAATATGAATTATTGATTTGATAATTTGAAATAATGTGCAATGACAATTATTAAATCAATAATATAAAATAGCAAAGTAGCACCTATGGATATAAAATATCAACGTAGTAAATATTGAACCAATAAAATATTATACAATTATTGAATCAATAATATAAAATATTTAACAGTAATTACTGTAACAATAATTGAGTAAGTGCCTTCCTACATAAGAATCAATAATTCGAAATACTGTGCAATACCGTGTGCTACCGTGCAACACCGCATATTACTGTATTTTAACCACCGGGTATTTCAACAGTACTAACGGTAACAGTTTTGCCGTTATTTTTATAAAAAGATTATTTCTGTCGCTTTCTATATCCGACATTCATTTCGTTGTGGGGTCCACCAACGATTGCGCCATCGTACGAATATTCTCCGATAAAAAAAATATTCCTCGACCAAACGAATATTCCCCGACGCAACGAATATTTTATAACCACTTGCTTACTTTGTAAACTTTGCACATTTTACCCATAACTTATCACATTTATCAAATCAACACCTTACTATTTTAAAATAATATATAAAAAAAATTAAATCTTATTCATAAAATTTGGGGTCTTACATAAGCCGTTATATTATCCCACAATAGTTAGAGAGCCAAAGATTATAGGTTATGTGTGACTATGTGTTCGACTTGACGGGGACTTTAGGTATTAAAGTTGAAAAAATTGTAACATTCCCATGTACATCGAAACTTGTGGGAGACTTTGATACGTGTATTAGGAAAAAAGCAAGTATTAGTAGTACCTTCAAGAATGACTTTTTGGGTTAATTTGTAATGGGCAAATATGACTCAAGAAAATACTATTGAGATATTGAATTAAGCTCGTGTATTCAAAGATTTGATTTAAATTCAGGTTTTGATCCGAGTTATTACATAATTAGTACCATTTAGTTGTGGGTATTAAGGGGGGCTATAATGTTTCAAGGTTTACATGAAGTGAGATAAAATTTAAATTATGTTACATTGGTTGAATGATTTGTGTTTTCTTACTAGTATCCGACTGTACAAATGCAGTTAAATTTGTTTATTTTAAATAAGATGAATAAATGGGTTGCATGGGGTTGAACTTTTACTCTGTTAAAACTTTACTTGTATAAAAGTATCTACTCAACTGATATGTATACTCAGCTTAGTGAGTATTGACAAAGAACCACATACATGTTAGACTTAACAGATTACTTGTAATGAAATGTTCGGTTGATGTTTTTTAGTTGACAATTATATTATATTATATTATATTAGTTCAAATTTTATATATATTTCATGCTGGAATGATCAATGAAATATATACGTTTATAAAATATGTTGGAATGATTTATGTGACGCCCCCAAAATAGGTTCAATACCAACCCATTCTGAGTCGCAAAATACACTCAACAAAATTTAAATACAATCTTTCATATCACACGGTCGTGCAAAATACGACCACACAACTGTGAGTATCAATACAGACATGTAAAAAATATTACCATTCAAACTAAGTCCTCGTTACATTTATTATCACACTATTTTAAATAAAAAAAAATAGTGAGGACTTCTACAGCTCTAACTCGGACCATCACTCCATTCCCCGACTAGTACCCGCGATATTCTCATTTCCTGAAGAGAACAATGGAAAAAAAGGGTGAGCTCAACTAGCCCAGTAAAAAATATTATGATTAAGATAATGAAAAATAAATTATCGTTAGCCTTCAATAAATCAGATAAAATACTATGGACAACAAGTTTTAGATCAATATTCGCAGCGAAAATAACAATTCATTAGAAGAGTTAAGTAGAGAATGATGTCTACTATCTTCTTTGATTTAAAAGTCCATCATCAATATTTTATCCCTGTAACAGCAATCAATATACATCTCGAATCAAATATCCATCTTTGCACTACGAGCCAAAGATATTCATTTGTATCATCAGTTGGTCATGTTCATCTCAACACCTGTCCATCTTTGCACTACGGGCCAAAGATATTCATCAGGTAATCATTCATCTTTGCACTACAGGCCAAAGATATTCATCACGTAATTATTCATCTTTGCACTACAGGCCAAAAATATTCAGTTATATCACCATTTAGAACTGAGGATGATGAAAAATAATTCGAATAACGGATCCAGTGAGATAAAGGACGAATATTAGAGAATTTATCCAGAGTTCAAGAATGAAGATCAAAACCTAGATCCAATCAAAGATGATTTGGAAGAAAAAAAAAATTATCGTGAATAGTATCCCGTGAATAGTAACTCATGAATAGTAATTTGTGAATAGTAACTCGACATGAAAAGATAAAAATTTTACAAAAAAGTTCAGACCAATATTCTAGAAAAATAATAAAGAATGGAATAACAACCCTTACGAGTATTGAAAGAAAATAACTCTCTTCGTGAATACGAAAGAAATAATATCCCTTACCTTAAAAATTTAGAGACTGCACTAGTGTAATAGCAGAATACTCTTCTTCTTTCTCTCTTATTCTCTCTATACTTTCTCTCTCTATAGCTTTAGTGAATTGGTGAGAAATAATAAAAAAATGAGCTTCTATTTATAGGCTCGACAGAGTAAGGGTAAAATAGTCTTTTCGTCATAATTTATGACATCATCGCTTACATCATCGATCCTATGACATCATTGCTTATCTCATCGCTCCGATGACATCCTTGCTTACCTCATCGCTCCAATGACATCATTGTTTGCATCATAAGAGTTCAAATTCAATTTACACTCTTCCACCTCGTTTAACTTTTATACCATGAATTTAATATAATAATGTTACCATTCAAATTATAAAAATCATATTATTATATAATTACATCATACTACTATAATGTAATATTAAAATAATATATTTGAATGAATTATTTTATCGGACAAGATAAAATACCAACTTTCAACAAATATCACATGTTAAAAATTCCTCCGTTTAAATTCACATTGAATAAATATTTCCTTATTATATATATCAAAAATTAATTATTCACAAATAATATTACAGAACTACAATATTGACAACCAGGTCGTTCCCAGGAAAGAGGGGGCCTTTCGATAAGGATTTCTCCTTACTGGCGCGCAATTAATCAACCCCTTTCCTAGACAGAACTTCCTTAGACATTGCCAATAATGCTATCTAATAATATTATTCAAATAATATTAATTATTGATTTGATAATTTGAAATAATGTGCAATGTCCATTATTGAATCAATAATATAAAATAGTAAAATAGCACTTATTGATATAAAATATCAACGTAGCAAATATTGAACCAATAAAATATTATGCAATTATTGAATCAATAATATAAAATATTGAACAGTAATTACTATAACAATAATTGAGTAAGTGCCTTCCTACGTAAGAATCAATAATTCGAAATACTGTGCAATACCGTGTGCTACTGTGCAACACCACGTATTACTGTATTTTAACCACCGGATATTTCAACAGTACTAACGGTAACAATTTTGCCGTTATTTTTATAAAAAGGTTATTTTTGTTGCTTTCTATATCCGACATTCATTCCGTTGTGGGGTCCACCAATGACTACGCCGTCGTACGAATATTCTCCGACAAAAAGAATATTCCTCGACTAAACTAATATTCCCCGACACAACGAATATTTTATAACCACTTGCTTACTTTGTAAACTTTGCACATTTCACCCATAACTTATCACATTTATCAAATCAACACCTTACAATTTCAAAATAATATATAAAGAAAATTAAATCTTTATTCATAAAAGTTGGGGTCTTACAACCTCCCCTCCTTATGAAATTTCGTCCTCGAAATTGACGTACGTACCTGGTATGTCGAAAAGGTGAGGATACCTCGTTTTCATTTCCGATTCTAACTCCCAGGCCATTTCCTCGATATCATGGTTCCTCCACAAAACTTTAACTAGAGGTATAACCTTTGAGCGTAGAACATATTCCTTTCTATCCAAGATCTTAACAGGTACCTCCTCGTATGTCAAATCTTTGGCTATCTCGTCTGGTTCTAACTCAATAATGTGGTTTGGATCTTTCACATATTTACGAAGCACAGTTATGTGAAAAACGTTATAAACACGAGACAAGCTTGGAGGTAAGGCGAGTCTATAGGCCACATTTCCTACTCAGTCAAGGATTTCAAATGGACCAATGAATCGTAAATCGGTGTCCATAACTTTTTGCAAACTACCCTTTGGCACTCGATGCTCCGCCTTGACACGTTAAACACCTCGAGATAAACTCCGCGATCTCTTTCTTCATATTGCTCCACCAAATTGTATGTTGACGATCACGACACATTTTGGTACTTCCAGGATGGATTGCAAACGGTGTGTTATGTGCCTCCATCATGATTCTATACTTCAATTCAGAGTCGTTAGGAACACAAAGTCTGGATTTGACTCGAAGTATTCCCTCTTCATCGATTCTTGCTTCGGGAATAGTATCTTCTTGCACCTTCTTCTTCATATTCGTCAGCTCCGGATCTGTAGATTGAGCAGCTTTAACTCTATCCATTAAAGCTGGTTCTACGCATATACTTGCCATCTTTATGTGGGTCCCTCGAGTCTTTAACTCTATCTCCATCATTCGTAAGCCATACAAGATGGCTTCGTGTTAACAATATCGCACTTGTACCCGTATACGACCTTCTACTTAACGCGTCTGCTACTATGTTCACTTTTCTAGGATGGTATTGGATGGTATGGTCGTAATCTTTCAACAGCTCAAGCCAACGTTGTTGCCGCATGTTGAGTTCGTTCTGGGTAAGAAATATTTGAGGCTTTTGGAGTATATTAAGATGTTATCAATAATGACAACTACGAAATGATCCAAATATTTGTTATCAATTGTGACCCTCATGGTGCTTCAACCATAGCACCTCGTAATTAGTCGAACAGGTCATCAATACGAGGTAACGGATACCTATTCTTGATGGTGACATGGTTCAACTCCCGATAGTCAATACAACGTCGTATACTATCGTCTTTTTACAAATAAAACAGGAGCACCCTAGGGCGATGTACTAGGACGTATAAAACCGATGTCTAACAACTCCTATAGTTGGACCTTTAACTCCTGAAGTCCAATAGGAGCCATTCGATATGGGGTTTTAAAAATTGATTTTGTACCGGGTTCAAGGTCAATAAAGAATTCAACTTTTACGTCTAGGGTAGACCAAGAAGTTCTTCGGGAAATACATCAGGAAACTCATTAACAACAAAAATATCATTCAAATCTGATGTATTCTGTTTTAAATCAGTAACATGGGCTAATAAAGCTTGACATCCGTTTTTCAATAAACGAATAGCTTTATGACTTGAAATGGCATTGATTGATTTTAGTGGTCTGGTTGTTTGAATGAAAGCTAACAACCTTACGAAACAATCAATTTTGGCATGATGAGTGGTTAACCAGTCGATTTAAAAAAAATCTCATCAAATGCAAGTATTTTCAAAGATATAAGATCATCAAGAAGTGTGAGGGTACCAATTTGAATCAAACACGATTTGTAAACTATAGATGTAACGAAGTTTTCCCCCAACGGAGTTTCAATAGATAAGTCAAAGTCTAATTTCTCAGGTGTCAAGTTCAAACGTTGAGCACAAGCAGGTGAAATAAAAGAATGGGTAGAATCAGTATCTAATAAGGTATAGACTTCGCAAAAATTTATGATTAACTAACCCGTGATAAATTCATTCGGGTTCCTCGCGTTTTGAGCAGTCACGACAAACGCTCTTCTAGGAACCACCGACTTTAACTTGTCCGGGACAGCCTTTGGAGTCACCATCCCCGCTGGACTTGGTTTCGCTACCGGACACTCTCTAGCTATGTGTCCTTCCTTTCCATAGTTATAACATACCTTGAATTATTGTGGGCAGTTTGGACTGATGTGTCCCTCTTGCCCGCATTTATAGCATACGACCGGTGGTCGTTCTCCTCCCCTAGAAACAGTTGATGTTGGTGCTACTGTCGATGTTTTCACGTTCTCATTGTTGTACCTTCTCTTCTTGAAATCTCCCTCCGACTCACTTCTTCTATTATCATGGCCACGATTACCACCGGAGTGGTTACCGCTTCTGGCATGATACTTTCCTCTCTGCTGGTTATCATTGTTCCGATGACTGCTGCCACCAGTACGACCTTGGTTGTTGTCCCTTGGTTGAACATAATCATTATCTCGTTCTAATAACTGGGACCTGTTCACTACATCCGAATATAGAGAAAATTTGTGAGAAATGAGGTATTGACGAATCTCGGGTTTCAAACCTCTCAGAAACATCCGCGTCATACGTTCCTCATTCTCCACCAAATGAGGTGCAAATCGGGATAACTCCGAGAACTTAGCCTCGTAATGGGACACAGTCATGTTGTTCTGTTCCAGTCTGATAAACTCTACCTCTTTCATGTGACGAATGCTTTCTGGAAAGTACTTGTCATTGAACAGTTTTTGGAACGCCCCCCAAGACATCTTGAGTGCGACAGGCTGGGTAAGCTTCACAGATTCCCACCAGTAATCTGCCTCTCCACGGAACATAAAAGTGGCAAATGGAACCTTCTGTTCCTCCGTGCATCCCAAGACATCAAATATCTTGGTAATTTGCTTAATCCAATTTTCTGCCTTGATTGGATCTGGCTTTCCCTAAAACTCTGGTTGTCCCAACTCTTTAAACTGCTTGGCAGTGACAAGCCGTGAGTTATTATTTCCACCTGTATTATGAACACGAGTCTCCCTCGTCTGGTTTTGTATGAACTGCAAAAAGCTTCTAAACATCCCGTCATTTATCATTTCTTCGGTAAGGTTGTTTACAGGAGGAATATAGCCTTCCTGTTGCACATTCTCCTCGTTGGTGATTAAAGGTGTCTTAACGGTCTCATTCACTCCATTGTTTAGATTTTCAGCTGTCATTCTCAAATACTGCCACAAAACAAGGGTTAATCAAATAAATTAACATATCACATATTAACCCTATGTTACAAACGACCAATTTAAATACCAAATAAGCTTAGGTAGAACACACACTAGCAAAGGATTTACTCATCTCTCCCCTCCTAATTCTATTTCCAGATCTCCGTCAGAGATCATATTCCTAAGATCTGATACCAAATGTGACGCCCCCAAAATAGGTTCAATACCAACCCATTCTGAGTCACCAAATACAATCAACAAAATTCAAATACAATCTCTCATATCACACGGTCGTGCAAAATACGACCACACAACTGTGAGTGTCAATACAGACATGTAGAAAATATTAACATTCAAACTAAGTCCTCATTATATTTATTATCACACTATTTTAAATATAAAAAAATAGTGAGGACATCTACAGCTCTAACTCGGACCATTACTCCATTCCCCGACTAGTACCCGCGATATTCTCATTTCCTGAAGAGAACAATAGAAGAAAAGGGTGAGCTCAACTAGCCCACTAAAGAATATTATGACTAAGATAATAAAAAATAAATTATCGTTAGCCTTCAATAAATCAGATAAAATACTATGGACAACAAGTTTTAGATCAATATTCGCGAAAATAACAATTCATTAGAAGAGTTAAGTAGAGAATGATGTCTACTATCTTCTTTGATTTAAAAGTCCATCATCAATATTTTATCCCTGTAACATCAATCAATATACATCTCGAATCAAATATCCATCTTTGCACTACGGGCCAAAGATATTCATTTGTATCATCAGTTGGTCATATTCATCTCAACACCTGTCCATCTTTGCACTACGGGCCAAAGATATTCATCAGGCAATCATTCATCTTTGCACTACAGGCCAAAGATATTCATCACGTAATTATTCATCTTTGCACTACAGGCCAAATATATTCAGTTATATCACCATTTATAATTGAGGATGATGAAAAATAATACGAATAACGGATCCAGTGAGATAAAGGACAAATATTAGAGAATTTATCCAGAGTTCAAGAATGAAGAACAAAACCTGGATCCAATCAAAGATGATTTGGAAGAAAAAAAATATTTTTTTTATCGTAAATAGTACCCCGTGAATAGTAACTCATGAATAGTAACTCGTGAATAGTAACTCGACATGAAAAGATAAAAATTTCACGAGAAAGTTCAGACCAATATTTCAGTGAAATAATATTAGATGAAGCGCAAAACTCAAGTAATATCTGATCATTTCAGGAATTATAGAAGCAATACTTACCGTAGTAAGTTTAGAGTTAGGAATCTGAAATGAAACAATATACGAAAATGCAATTGAATTTTCACCCGTCTGGCGGTAGTCCGCTCAGACAGATTATTTTCACAATTTAATAACAACTGAATACGAAGGGTTATTCACCATGCATGCGGTAGTCCGCGTAGATAGGTTATTCCCACAGAATAATAAATAATAGAATAACAACAGGATTTCACCATGCATGCGGTAGTCCGTATAGACAGGTTATTCCAACAGAATAATAAAGAATGGAATAACAACCCTTACGAGTATTGAAAGAAAATAACTCTCTTCATGAATACAAAAGAAATAATACCCCTTACCTTAAAAATTTAGAGACTGCACTAGTGTAATAGCAGAATACTCTTCTTCTTTCTCTCTTATTCTCTCTATACTTTCTGTCTCTATAGCTTTAGTGAATTGGTGAGAAATAATAAAAAAATGATCTTCTATTTATATGCTCGGCAGAGTAAGGGTAAAATAGTCTTTTCGTCATAATTTATGACATCATCGCTTACATCATCGATCCTATGACATCATTGCTTACCTCATCGCTCCGATGACATCCTTGCTTACCTCATCGCTCCGATGACATCATTGTTTGCATCATAAGAGTTCAAATTCAATTTACACTCTTCCACCTCGTTTAACTTTTATACCATGAATTTATTATAATAATGTTACCATTCAAATTATAAAAAACATACTATTATATAATTACATCATACTACTATAATGTAATATTATAATAAATTATTTGAATAAATTATTTTATCGGACAAGATAAAATACCAACTTTCAACAAATATCACATGTTAAAAATTCCTCCATTTAAATTCACATTGAATAAATATTTTCTTATCATAGATATCAAAAATTAATTATTCACAAATAATATTACAGAACTACAATATTGACAACCAGGTCGTTCCCAAAAAAGAGGGGGCCTTCCGATAAGGATTTTTCCTTACTGGCGCGCAATTAATCAACCCCTTTCCTAGACAGAACTTTCTTAGACATTGTCAATAATGCTATCTAATAATATTATTCAAATAATATGAATTATTGATTTGATAATTTAAAATAATGTGCAATGACCATTATTGAATCAATAATATAAAATAGCAAAGTAGCACTTATTGATATAAAATATCAACGTAGCAAATATTGAACCAATAAAATATTATGCAATTATTGAATCAATAATATAAAATATTGAACAGTAATTACTGTAACAATAATTGAGTAAGTGTCTTCCTACGTAAGAATCAATAATTCGAAATACTGTGCAACACCACGTATTACTGTATTTTAACCACCGGGTATTTCAACAGTACTAACGGTAACAGTTTTGCCGTTATTTTTATAAAAAGGTTATTTCTGTCGCTTTCTATATCCGACATTCATTCCGTTGTGGGGTCCACAATGACTGCGCCGTCGTACGAATATTTTTCGACAAAAAAAATATTCCTCGACTAAACGAATATTTTTTGACACAACGAATATTTTAAAACCACTTGCTTACTTTATAAACTTTGCACATTTCACCCATAACTTATCACATTTATCAAATCAACACCTTACTATTTCAAAATAATATATAAAGAAAATTAAATTTTT
This sequence comes from Panax stipuleanatus, assembly GCA_020205555.1. Taxonomy (NCBI): domain Eukaryota; kingdom Viridiplantae; phylum Streptophyta; class Magnoliopsida; order Apiales; family Araliaceae; genus Panax; species Panax stipuleanatus. The sequence continues at coordinate 115,376 of JAINUT010002318.1, forward strand.
ATTCATAAAAGTTGAGGTCTTACAATTTAGCTTAAAAAACAAGTATATACAAGTAGATAGTCTAGAGAAAGTACTAGATATATAGCGGTTCAGAACCTCAATAAGGCTTCTTACTACATTTGTTCAATTTTCATTAGATAACTTGGAACCCTTATTTAAGTGAATAGGTTATTTGTGTGATTAAGCTGTCTTTATTCAATACTAATTTATACATACAATTTAACTCCTTTGAAGTATTGCTTTCTTTAGCTAATATCTTCGTTATAGCTATAGTTTTCTCCTTTGATTGCGTCTGTCTTATAAGAATTTCATAATGTTGGACATATTCATCCATTATTTTATGTAAGAATCTTAGTTATAACCCAACTAACTCTTTAATGAACAATGTGAATTTTCACTTTTCTTCATTTTAGCGAATGAGACTTAACATAGTTCTTCATTCAATTAATTTTGCATGGAAATTTTATACTAAATTTAGTCGTTTAAAGAATTCATTAAAATTATATTTTGTAATTTATGCGCTTGTTCCTAAAAAGCTGCTAAAAAGATGGAGGGAGTACTATTACAATTTGGAAAAGGAAATTGATATTTTCACAACACTTGTTTGATATTTTCACATTAAAGTTGTTATTGCCATTGTTATAAGATCTATAACGACGGTTTTCTGTCGCGAATTTATTTAGAAAACTTTAGGAGTGAGTTTGGAAATTGGATTGTTAACTTGGTTGTTTCCCATAACTCAGCCTGGAGAAGCCCCCAACCATTCTTTCAAGTTAGCAAGTGGAAGTTACAATTTAGATAATTGGTTCAGCCAATTGAATTTGCAAATTTTGATATAAAAGTAATAAATTATTCCTTTTATGCAAGTGGAGAAAAATGGAAATAAAAGAAAAGTCCACGAAAATTAAATCTAACATTTTATGCAGTGCTGATTTGGAAAGTTACGTGGTTATGCTTAAAAGGCGAGGGAATTTATATTTCATCTTGTTTGTAATATATTATAAAATTTAATATAAATATATATATTATATTATTATATATTATATTATATTATATATATAATATACACATATATGTATACAAGTATATCTATATATGTAGTATATGATATATTATATTATATACGCAATATACATATGTATGTATACATACATATTATATATTATATATTATACAATATATAAAATATGTTACATATATTTAATGATTGGTTTATGGGTTGATCAATATATGAGTAATGTGTAATTTTAAACTTTGTTTGAAATATAGTAATTCTAGACTTGCATCACTAACATAATTTTACCAACTTAAATTAAAAAAATATACGATAATTTAAATTTACAAAAGATGATGGAACAGAAGGAAATAAAGGTTAATTGACACTTTTATCCCTCTAAGTTGTCATCCACTTTCAAAGTCGTCCTTAAAATACTATTTTCGTCAGTTAGGGCCTTAAAGTGGCATTTTATTGGCGTTTCTGTTCCTTCAACCCATTTTAACCTAAACCCGACCCATTTTAACCAAGTTTAACCCAACCTGACCCAGTTTGACCCAACCTAAAATTTTAATATTTTAAAATATAATAGTATTTTTAAAATAAGTTTAAAATAATAATTATATTTAATATTTTAAAAAAATAATACTTAATTATTTAAAATAAATTATTATTATTAAAATAATAATTATTTTAATATTTTAAAATAAAAAATTTATTTTAAAAAAATTTATTTTAAATATTTAAAAATAAAATATTAGTTTTTTTATTAAAAAAATTAATAATTATATTTAATATTCTAAAATAAATATTTTTTATTTTTAATATTTTAAAAGTAAAAAATATTTTGTAAATATTATTTTTAAAAATAATATTTACTTTTAAAATATTAATAATAATATTTATTTTAGAATATTAAAAATAATAATTATTTTAGAATATTAAATATAGTATTTATTTTAGAATATTAAAAATAATAATTATTTTAGTTTTTTTATAAAATATTTTTGAATAATTATTATATTTATATTTATTTTAATTTTTTAATATTTACTTTTCATATTCTAAAATAATTATTATTTTTAATATTCTAAAATAAATATTTTTAATAATTATTGTTTTTGAAGGAAAAATAATATTTATTATTTAATAATTATTAAAAGAAATTAAAATAATCTTAATAATTATTATTATTAAATAATAATTATTTTAATAAGTATTTTAGAATATTAAATGTTATTTGTCCTTCAAAAACAATAATTATTAAAAATATTTATATTAGAATATTAAAAATAATAATTATTTCATAATATTAAAAGTAAATATTAAAAAATTAAAATAAATATAAATATAAGAATTATTCAAAAATTACCGTCTACATTAAGGCGAGGGGTTAAGGTGTTGCAAGCAATCCATCCGACAACTTTGCTAGAAACGATCGGGGCGACGACCACCTCACGCAAGCGTACCGTGAAGTCTATCAATTATGCGCCAATTGCCGATACTCACTTTGTTCATTGTAATGCTCCGATTGTCATTCAGTTGGGTGATAAAGATAAGCAATCAGTTCGTTGTTGCTTTTGACAAATTAATATTCGATCGTGATTTCCCTGTTTAAATCGCCGAGTATACAAAAAATTTGAAGTTTGCTCAACAATTTTTCTTCTTTGAATTTCAAAATTAGCAATTGCATTACAAGACGTTTGACTCCAGACAGAAAAAAAATATATATGCAGATGGGTGGAAGTAGGAGAAGCATGGAATTCATTGAGGACAAAAAGAAACGGCATGCAAGTTTTAGGACAAGATATGTTATCCACTCTTTGCGGCATAAAGCATTGCATGGTTGTTTATGGACCTCAAAAGGTCCACATTTGGCCATCAGATCCCAATATAAATATTATCATTCAAGACTTGTTCAACAACTATAGAGCACCTGCGGAGGAGCATAGGAAGATAAATGTAGGCGTGTCAGATTATTTTGAGGATAGGAAGAAGAAGTCCGAACCTATACTTGAGAGTCTTCGCAGGAAAAATTATGAGGCTAAATTTCCTGATTGGCATGCGGTGTTTGATAATTTCCTAGAAACAGAGCTCACAGTTAAGGCTAAAACTTTGAACAATAAGATTGAATATATGAAGATGAAAAGAGATACAACTAATTTGAAGTTTGCTCAACAATTTTTCTACTTTAGCGAAATATTCGATCTTGATTTCCCTATTTAAATCGCCGATTAGCCGAGTATTCATGAAGAGTTATTATTCGTACTTTTTTGTATAGCAATTTAGATTATTTTGCAATTTTACTTATTTTGTTTCATATACGTTGGGTTAACCCATATATCAAATTTAAGTATAAATTAATGTTTATATAAATTCCTCACATTCCGTATATCCCTCTAAAATTTTATTAAAAAAATTTCCCTCTTGAATGTTCAAACTTCTTTTCTGTTTGCTTTTCCTTCTTAATTAAATCGTTTATATTCACAAAAAGAGATATTCCTAGGGCAGCAACTCATTTATATGATTTAACACTAGTCTTATGCGTGCATAAAATAAAAAGCAGACTCTATTTTTAATTTTAAAACAGAGGTGAAAAGAAAACTACCAATGATAACGGATTAAATACTTTTTTGGTCACTGTACTATAGGTCAACTTACAAATGGATAATTGAACTTTTTTTTCTTACAGTCAACTAACTGTACTCGACTTTTCTAACACAAAGTCACATAAAATTAATCAATAAAAGAACAGAATCCACAAATCTCTAATAAAATTTCTAATTAAAAGTACAGCACATATGAAAATTAACTTATTAAAGACAAAACCAAGTTGCATTACAGATAATGAATATTTTACCACAGAAATTGGAAAATAATTAAATAAAAAATTCAGATCGTTTCAAAAACAGTGTTAGTGAGACAAACTAGAATCACCAGCAGCATCAAGCCTTAAATAGACTTAAATCAATGAGAAAAAAAGCACAACAATTATTAAATGAAAAAAGTAAGCCAAATCAATCCGACCTATACATGAACACTTCATCATTCTGATTGATCTTCTTCTTGCAGTTGTAGCAATTTTCGAGTAATCTTCCAATGGCGTCAAAATTACTCTCCTAAACCGGTGACATCAGAGTCAGAACCCTGGGCAACGACCGCACTTGTTTGGTGCTTTCCACCAGAGACGCTTCAAACACTTGAGCCGCTTCACAGCAGCCGACGGAGGGGGAGTTGTAATAACCCAAATTTTTGAGAAATATTAAAATAAGAATTAAATAAAGAAAATTCTTATTAATTAATATGTTGTGTAATATTATATTGCATAAGTGAGTATGAATTATGCAATATGTGATTGTTGTGTATAATAAATATATTAGTATTATATATTTATTATATTTAAGTAAATTGTAGGAACAATTTATTTAAACGAAAAAGAAATGAGTTTTTATTAAAATAATTTATATAATTATTTTATTATGGTGAGATTAGTACACCGAATTTAAGTATATAGAATTATACTATGCGTTAAATAAGGTGAATTAAAATAATGAAAATATGTGGAATGGTAACACATATTTGTAATAAAGGATGTAATATATTGTATATGTAATATGTAGTATAAGAAATGTTAGTATAATTATACGTGTTAGAGAAATTCGGAACATAAGGAGAGAATGGGAAAGCTAAGCAGTGGGTTGATTTGCTGAGTCATTAAAGACTTAAGCAGTTGGTGGCAATATAATATCCCTTGGTAAGTTATTCATTACAAAATCTTCTTGGGTTCTTATATAATCATCAAATTTTGCAAGGAAATAAAGCTTAGTGGACTGAAGTTAGTATTAATCGGCATCAAAGGTGGATTGCAGGGCTGTTGCAATAAGGAATTCGAATTAAATAGCAAATAAGGAGGTAAGTTATGAGATTATATTGCAATTTCAGAAATAGAATGTGTATATATATGTACACTTACATATGTGAATATGAACTAATAATAGTGTTAAATGAAAAATTGAACGGTTGTTTGAGCTATGATAGCTATGAAATTAGAATGAAGGAGATAGGTTGGTTGTGTGGTGTTATAAGGAGGTTAAAATGGGATGATAACACAAACAATGGGCTATGAAAATGGTGTTTTAAAACACTGCTCACAACTTGCTCGATAAAAGTCCTAAATGGACTGTTTTGATTAAAAATCAAATATTAGATAAAACCAAATGTTGGGATGGATTTATATATTACATATGATGATAATTAGAGAGTTTAAGCTTATTAGATTAGAACGAAATTCAATTTCAAGCCAAAACGAAAAGTGGGAAATTAGTGTATCAAGCCATTCTTGACCACTGTTTTGGGCAGCCTAAAGAGTTCGAAATGGGGAGTCTATAATTTTTGAATAAAATAATGCTACTATCACATAAAATATTTTACATAACTCTCACATACACACACATATATACTGCGGGTCCTGCATGTCAGGCGGGGACCCACAGTATGTATGTGTGTGTATGTGAGAGTTATGTGATAGTTTTTATGTGATAGTAGCATTGCTCTTTTGAATATAGTTTCATATACTATATATAACATATTTAAAATTTGTTGCAATCCAGTATATGAGCTAAAAGTAAAAAGGTTGCAAAGTGGGCATGTTAGGAGCAGGGCTGCTGCCCACGGCAGCAGCAACAAACAGCACACAACAGCAGTTGGCATCGGCAGTTGCTTAAGGCAGTAGCAGCTATGGCTGCTTTGATAAGCCACTTTTGGATTCATGTTTAATTTGTTAAAATTACCCACAAAGATTGGTTTATTTTTCTTTAAATAGATGAAGGCATGATTTATAAATACAACACAAGTGGGTTAGTAATTTAAGAACTAAAAGCTAAACAAAGATAGGTGTTTAACATGGGGCTGCAGGGCCAAGTGAGGCCACACCAAGCCTAGCTGAGCCCACAGGGCCAAGCAAAGCTTCGCTGCCAACATGGCTTGACAATAAGGAGCTGTTAAGCTAAGCTCAAGACTGTTAAGCCAAATAAGGGACTGTTAATGCTTAAAGGGACTGTTTTGGTATTTCGTTGAATCGTGTTGGTTTTTAACTCATTAACTTATAAGAATGGGTCTATTAAATGATATGGTAACTATAGTTTACTTATATAAACTATAACTACACCCAATACACAAAATGAGATATAAGTTCACCTTGAACACCTTAGTAATGTATAAAAGTACGGAATACCCATGTATTAAATTACAAGAGGGTTATAAACTAAAAGTATGAGGTATTCATAAATTGAAATCACAACAAAGTCTATTAAAGCAATAAATGACTGTCGTGAGTAAAAGAATAAAAGTTTTTGAAGAGAATATAAGAGTTTTTCAAAAACAAGAATGAAAATTGATGATGTGGCCAATATGGATATGTAATATATAACTATACAGGTTATATGACATGGACGCGTAACTAATATGTTTTTATATGTAAATATAAGTATTAGGAGTCATGAAAGAAAGTTAAGCATATCCTGATGCATCAAGACGTATATAAAACGCAGTCTATCAACCATATTACGCGTATATCCATTCAGAGCATACTAACAGCTATAAAAGCGATATGTGAACATAAGTTTACATCTATGTGGATAATATATACGTGTTTTGAGAATAAGTTGACGTTATTAAAGGCTATTCCAAGGTTATACCTCGGAATTGAACGGTTTTCGAAATACAAAGCTAGAATTATGCAAACGGAGTTGAAAACTTAACGTTTGACATAAATAAGCTATAAATACGCAAAGTTAAGGCACAGATGCACTATAGGACTATAAGTCTACATATAGATGTGTGTAAAGTCTTTAAATGCATTATAAAAGGTTTATATACTATAAATGCAATGTACTGACGTTTTAAAAGTTGTGTTGAAACTTTTTGCAAGTTTATGACTATATTAAGCCAAAACTCTTAAATTTCTAAGGAAATAAGAAAGTTTTTCAGAAACAGACATATAGAGATGTTGTTATGGCTTATATGAATGTTTATAGCTGCTGTACAAGCTATGTGACGTGAATATGTGGCTAATGTATACATATAGGTGAACATAACTGAGAAGGATTCGTGAGGTGAAGTTAAACTAAGATTTATCTCGATAATCATTGATTATGGCAAGTCTTCCAGTTCCTATGTGCTTTATGATCTTGGTGTTGATTACTTGTAAACTGTATTGCAATGATATGTTGAATTACATATAATGCTTATTTGAATTACAAAAGTCAATCTATGACTAAGGTTGACTGAGTTAAGGAACTCTGTCTTATATTTGATGTGTGGAAAGCAGCATGTATTATATGTATTTTAGAATGATTATGATCTATAAACTGAGGATGAAAATATATGCTATGTGATGCATGAAAACTGCTAGATTTGCTGAGCTGTCAAGTTCAATCTTACAAAAATAAACTTTTTGCAAGTTTTGGATGCGATGCAATATTTCTTATCATTTTCTCAATAAGGATAAGAAGACATACGAAGGATCACATGTTCTTGAATTAGAATGTTATAGAACTATGTTGAGAGCTTTATTGTGTGTAACTGTTGATTATATACAAGTTGAAATATTCAATGAATAAGATCATTTATTTTGAATAAGAATGAATTATGGTTATTGTTTGTATGTAAAATTATATAGGTGAATCCTATGTACTCTGATCAAGGATTCGTAGAATAAATATGATTCTAAAATATATATATAATCGTAAAGGTTGCGATTCAGGGAATGAAAGACAAAAAGAAAAGTTTTAAATTATCCGCATTTTTAGCTATTATATCGTCAAATGATGATATAAAGCTAATACAAGATAGTATCTAACGCACAAGATCAGGAAGAGAGATAGTCCTGATTTTGGGGTCGTTACAGGAGCCGCAAGCACCTCCCACCCAGCCATCGCACCACCTAGCCGCCGCTATAGTTGGGGGTCGAACTCAAACAACCAGCCATCTACCTTTCAAAATCAAACACAATCCTGTAAAAAAAATCATAAATCATAGTACCACAATTATTTTTAATTCCAAAATCAATCAAAGACCCCAAACAATACCAAAACCCTACTCCCAAATCATCAAAAACCTAGTCACGAATCAGCCTAGATGCATCAGATTGTCAAAATCGCACCTCGCCCCATCTTGATTTGTTCTAAAACAACACACCACAACCAATGTCGACTCATACCAAAGTAACATCAACTCATAAAAGAAAAAAGTAAAGAAAAAAGAGATGAAGAAATAACAAGCAAAAAGAGAATATAGTTACTGATCTAGATCTACTCGTCGGCTTCTCCACTCGTTGAATTTATTTTGTGTTGGTTCTCAACTATCTTTCCTTCCTCAGTTTTCTTTTCCCTAGGAGAAAGGAGGGGGAACAGCGAAAAAAGAGAAAAGAGGAGCAGTGGCGGTGGGCAGATGACAAAAGATAGCGGGGATGGGGAAGGGGTTTAGGAGAGAGAGTAGCTGGGTTTAATTTTACTATTTTGATTTTATTTTGTTAATTGTTGCTTTGAATATATAAATTTTCTTTTATTTGTTTTCCCCCTCTATGTCCACGTAACGAAGGCCACATGGGATGATCTGTGCCACATCAACTCTATTTTCTAACGTTTTGTAAGAAAACTTGAGTTCAGTGAGTTGACTGTAAGAAAAAAAAGTTTAGTTAGTCATTTGTAAGTTGACCTAAAGTACAATGATAAAAAAAAGTATTTAATCCCAATGATAACCCACATCCACCAATATAATATAAAAGTCAGTCTTTTTCTAAGATGGAATGCTTATACTATTCTATAGTTCCTATTTCACTATCGCTATACATCTACAACGACACTTTTGTTGTGGAAATAACAAAAAGTGTTGTGGATTTAACAATTTTCTATTCTATATAGTTCCTTCAAATTAGTATTAGCTAGTTACTTAAGTATCTTGGGTGCAGTGTATGAGTAAGTTCGAATCAGATTTTAACATAGATATGCATGATGGAATAATGATTAATTATCATATTATATATTCTGTATTGTAATAACTTTCAAGAACACTTGCATCAATTTATTAAAAAAATTAATTTTGAGAAAAAAAATAAAAACTTTAAAGAGGGTAAATATTTCAGAAAGAGAGTAAATTTTAAGGGGAGAGAGTGATATCATTTAGACCCAATAAATAAATTTTGAAAGGAACTAAACTTTTTAAAAAATAAGTATATAGTTGGGGCCCAATGGGCAGCCCACATCCACCTACTTATTATTATGTGGGTTTTAACCCAAATCCATTTAATATAGATGGATATGGGCCATCCATTGGGTTGGCAAACATTTTGCCAGGTCTACTTGTATCATATGTCGAATGTTAATTTTACTTTACAGTTCATGCATTATACTACTTTACACTAATTTATTTTACCCTTTTGGAACGTTCGCCTACAACATTTACAAGTCGATTTCGTCTTTTTATTTTGAGTTCAAGAGGTATATTTTAATTATAATAACTAAAAATTTTGTTTGTATTTTATATCTTAATGGCCATTTAATTGTTCTTACCAAATCTAACTCGCTCCTAGCGTCTTGGTTAAGTAATCCTTGTCCTACAATTTTGGACATATGCTCACATTGACTTCTAGCGATATACATTTGCCATTTGAACTCCTCCAAAATAAATAATAAAATGGCAAAAATTGGTTTTACTCCTATGTGGTTGTTACTTTACTGCATTACACCATCGAACTTTAAAAATATACCTTTAACCAACTAAACTAAATAAAATTGTTTAATTGAACCATTTTGTCAAAAAAAATGGACGGCCATCAAATTAGGGCTCATATTTTCCTACATGGAGTAAAAGGAAAGGCAAAAACACTAATGTGGCCTTCAAGTTGGAAGTGGTAGGAGAAATTAAGCTACAATACCTTGTATACTCCCCTTTCTTCACACACATCATGAATATGGGAAATGATGATCATAATCTTGAAGCAAAATGAGAGATTGAGTGCAGTTTTGCATGAAGAAACGAGGCAAACAGGGTTTTCTTTTGCAGAGATATACATCAGAAAAACAATTCTGCAACAAAAGAATGATTTGGCAGTGGCAAATAACCTTAACAATAGAGCTTCAAGGATGCTTGATAAGGTTAGAAATAGAATCCAAAGCGTGGCAGAACAATAGAGAATGAAGCAGTAGTAATACACCTAACCAACAAGATCAATCAACTACGAGAGAATCTGGTTGAACTCAAATGGTGCACCAGATGCAGAGTCTTGATCCGTCGAATTCTTTTTACAATCATTGGCCTCTCCCAATAACTCGACAGCATGTTTAATTTCATAAAGATCTTAAGCATTTTATTGATTTGTGATAGCTGCTCTAAGCCATGAGACCAATATCATAGCAAAACCCTTAAATTTTTGCAGAAATCAAGTGTAAGATTGCAAAACCCCTTTTGGTTCTAATATTACCGCTTGGATTAGTTTTCGTAATAAGTTGAAAGTTACTTATATAAGACTTTCAGTTTGAGGGGTAGTGTTGTAATATATTATTATATTAGATATCATTGTTTTGTTCGGTATATCTCAGCGACCAAATTAATTATTGTTATATTAGGTATCAAGAAATAGTATTTGGATAAACAATCACACTGCATCCGTAAAAATTGCACGTGCAAGTGATGCGAATGATGTTTCTTGTTTTAAAAAAGCACATTCTGGATTCAGATACAGTGTTATATCTGCTTCTTAAAATTGCATCATGTAATTGTACCGCACCACAATGCAGTATAGTTTTTATATATTTTTAACTCCTTATGTACTTAATGTCATCCAACCTCCATCCTCAAAAGTATGTCTTAAAGTACAATAGATAGGCACATAAATTAAGGCAGACAAAATAGTGGATAGAGTATAATATTTGTTCCAGTATACAAAAACACCATAATTAACTTGGGAGTGTGAAGTGATTCTATAAGAATATGTGCACTTCGGGGTAAATGTTATATATCTTGGTTTGTATTTTTTGATATCTTTTTAAGGTTAAATTTTTTGTATACTTTTTGGACATGCTTTTGAGAACAGAGGGAGTATTTATAATTTGTTATTATTGTAAAATGACGAAGCATGTTATAAAAGAGATGAAGCCGAATCAAAACTTGGATCTGATTAACCTCTTGAAACGTATGATCTCGTTCTTTTTGTATATCCCAAAATCCACTAGAATCGTTCTTTGGATCACAACACCACGAACTCAACGAGGTGATTAACCTCTTGAAACGTATGATCTCGTTCTTTTTGTACACCCCAAAATCCACTAGAATCGTTCTTGGGATCAAAACACCACGAACTCAACGAGGATCGGTCTACAATATTGATGATGAGAAATGGCTATAATCTCCGACGCCTGAAAAGCTTTAGTATTCAATAGTCAAGATTCAATGGTGAATATGGCTATGTGAAGTGTTTATTTCTTTTGTTCTATCTCACAAATGGAAAATCTTACAAGCCTTTTATAGGGCAAACAGGATCAGCACCAATTATGGTCATTGATGGTGTAATTTGTAATTTCTGTATAGATCACCATTATAATGATAATAATAGTCAGATTTTTAACTCTAGATATAAGGGGTAAAAACATGCTATTATGTTTGATTCGTTGTACCCAGACAACTCTGTATAATGGATAATGATTCAATGAAAGATCACCCGGTTGATCAATGTGAACCACAGGTTCAGGTTGCCCAATCTGAATTTCAACAATTATGGAGTCCTTAAGGTTTTCAAGTAATTACATATTTTCTTAAACAACTTTTATCGAATCGTAGTGATGGTTGATTCTAGGCCTGACAATTTCTACCGATCCCGGCTCCAATAGGACCCGATTTTTAAAACCCGACAGGGTTAGGGTCGGGTATGGGATATATCCTTTACCTCTCACCCCGGCCCCCGGCCCCCGACCCCCGACCCGACCCCCGACCCGATTATATATATAAGTTTTATTAAAATTTGTCTTATATATAATAATGTATATATTTAGGTATTCAATTAAAAATTCATAAGATTATAATAAAAGGATTTAAAGTAGTTTAATTCTAATAACAATAATGAATTTAATTAGGAGCCAAGAGCATATATGATATATGATCAAGAGAATTACGAGCAAGTAAAGGTAGGATAGAATTGGAAAGTCTAATATTCATAGCATTAAGACTATAAAATGCGGAGAAAAAAGAGGTATAGATTTTATCTGCTTTGCTTTTGTAATCTGGAACATTGCAAATTGGCATGAATCATTTGAGTTCCTATTGACTATCTCTAGCTCATAAAAATAATATATAAAGGTTTATAGAAATTTAATGTAGGAAAAGGGGAGAATACATGGGAAACGAGACGGGACGAGATGGTTATGAGATATTTTTTTCGGGAGTGGGTCAGGTTTGGGGGAAATCACACATTTGGTGGGACAGGTATCGAGGTATGGGGAAAGGGTTCTCCGGACCAAACCCGCCTTGTTGCCAGACCTAGTAATTCCAATTTACTTTGTCATTTTTGTTTATTATTGCACTAAGACACTTATTTGAAACTCTTACTTGAAATAACGTTTGCAATATTGGGTTAGGGTAAAAAGCAATCTAGTTAGATTATAGTAGATTAACATCGCCATTTGAGGACTAAAGTTGAGTGGCCACACATATCTCATGCCACTCTCCAAAAAGTTTTTTAAAAAATGAAATACACAAATTGCAATAATACATTTATAACGTATGTGCGACAAGTATATATTTTTCATTAATATTATAAAGTCGAAAAAAGTGTAACGATTATTTTAATGTTAACATATTTTTAAGTTTTTTTTACTTTCTATAAGGTTCATGGCCCATGCTCAACTCTAATCTTAACGTGTGGACTTTTGATTGTTCACTGAGGTTGGGTCGAGCCGAGAAATATCTTGAATACAAATATCGTAGGGCCCTGATATACCCCTCACTTTGTACTTTATTTACAATTTATACCATATATATATATATATATATATATATATATATATATAATGCGATGCGCTTCTAAACCCTTACATTAGTCATTTCTATCTTCATCCATAGCGTCAAGTTACGGCATACAAGCCCTTGTCTCTTTGTCTTTCCATAACCCGTAATCTGCAATCTAATCACTTATCATGGATAATTATAATGAGGAACTGCACAGTGATGAGGAACCCTACAATGATGGGGATTCTTACGGTGACGAGTAATCTCTCAACGATGAGGAATCTCACGGCGATGAGGAATTCCACAATGATGATCCGTCAGGTATGCCAATGGATAATTTTTTGGTTATTACTCCCTCGAATTTGAATATTTTGCTTTGTCTATTTGTAAATCTTTAAAATGCTAGGCCGAATTAGGAATGTGTATTTTAATGATGAGTTTTTAAGAAACTTGAATAGATTTGTTTGCAGAGATGCTCATTAAATATTTTTCTATTTTTTCCGATAAACACAACTTATGATGAGAAACTTTATAAATCATTGATGCTACATATTAGTTTCCTTGTATTTCAACTTATGTACAATCAAAATTGTAAATCTTTAAAATGGAATTACACTATTAGAGGCAATAATAGAATAAAATAAAACCTAAAAACTAGAATGTTTAAATTTTCATTGGGTATGGAAAGGTAATCTTTGTATACTCGACGGGATAGGGATTAATAAAACTAAGATAAAGCGGAGATGGAGTTTGAATAAGAAAAATTCTTTGTGCTCCATTGTCATCCCTAAACTAATTACTAAAATAATTCAACATATAGAAGTGACTTTATTTAAACATGAACCTTAATTACATATAAGTTGGCTCAAACGAGTTTCTAAATTTGAAGTATATTAAGTTTCATGCTTTACACATAGGGATTTAATGCTAATAAATTGATAAATAGATTTGTTAACATTATATGAGAACCAAGACCTGGAAAATAGAAATAAATAAGAAGTTTATCAATTTTTTTACCCTTTGTACTCTTTGATTCTCAAGTAAAGCGAACTTAATATTTTTTTTACTCAAAATTGGTAAAATGAATTTGTAACACCTCTGTCCCATATCAAAATATGTTGGATACTTTGATACGTATACAAGGATCCAAGCAACTATTAGTAATATCTTAAGGCATAACCTTTTGGATGAGTTTATAGGGGGTTAAGATGATCAAAGAATGTATTATTGAGACTATTAGTATTATCTTAAGGCATATATTTAATGATTGGTTTATGGGTTGACCAATATATGAGTAATGTGTAGTTCTGAACTTTTTTTGGAATATAATAATTCTAGAGTTGCATCACTACCATAATGTTACCAACTTAAATTTAAAAAATATACGATAATTTAAATTTACAAAAGATGATGGAATGGAAGGAAATAAATTTGTAAAAATATACCATAATGGAACGGAAGGAATAATTTCATCATCTTTAAATTATTCATTTCGTTCCTTAAAATATTATCATTTTCTATCAATTTGTTCCTTAAAATAATTTTGTAAAAATATACTATAACGGTACGATAATGCATAAATGAATCAAAGATGATGAAATATACGATAATTTAAAATATACCATAATGGAACGGAAGGAATAAATTTTAAGGGCAGAAATCTCTCTCCCCATGATTCATGCATTAATTCTCCCTCTATATATTCTATATATATTTAATAACTCACTCAATGGCCACCTAAGATTTTAAACAACAGTCTTTCTCTCTCTCTCTCTCTCTCTCTCTATATATATATATATATATATATATATACATATATATATACATATATATTTACATATATATATATATACATATATATGTATACATATATATATATATATATATATATATATATATATATATAGCATACTCTCTTACATAACATATTATCTTAAATAACATACCTTTATTAAAATTACGTTGTTTTGAAATTTTTTTAAAAAACAAATGGGGCAGCGGGTGATATTTTTGTAAATAAAAAAAAACAAGTGGGACCACTCTCTTTTAATATTATTTTTTTATAAAAAAAATCTCTAAAACAATGTAGTCTTAATAAAGATATGTTATTTAAGAGTGATATGTTATTTAAGAGGTATACTTTAGTTGTAATAAATATATTTTATAAGCGGGGATATTTTAGTATATTCATTTATTTATGTACTAGGTTTATGTACTAACCTAGGTAAACTTAAATACCCACTTTTGCATTTGTCATAATTACAGCCGCTCACAAAAAACCTGCTACAGCAGCAGCTCCTCTGTCAAAAGGAGTATATGAAATCTCATGATTTTCACCCCTAAAACAACATCATTATGCGCCAAATGCCGATACTCACTTTGTTCATTGTAATGCTCCGATTGTCATTCAGTTGGGTGATAAAGATAAGCAATTTCGTTGTTGCTTTTGACAAATTAGCGAAATATTCGATCGTGATTTCCCTGTTTAAATCGCCGATTAGCCGAGTATACGAGTAACCGTATGCTTTTTCTTCTTTTCTTCTGCATGAAGAGGTATTATTCGTACATTTTTGTATAGCAATTTAGATTATTTTGCAATTTTACTTATTTTGTTTCATATACGTTGTAGGTCGGTGATCATAAATGAAATGGGCTAACCCATATATCAAATATACTTAATGTTTATATAAATTTCTCACATTCTCTACATCCCTTTAAAATTTTATTAAAAAAATTTCCCTCTGGAATTTGATGATAAAATTAATTTTGCTGTTCAAACTTCTTTTCGGTTTGCTTTTCCTTCTTAATTAAATCGTTTATATTTACAAAACAAGATATTCCTAGGGCAGCAACTCATTTATATGATTTAACACTAGTCTTATGCGGGCATAAAATAAACAGCAAGACTCTATTTTTAATTTTAAAACAGAGGTGAAAAGAAGTCTTCAAACGATAACGGATTAAATACTTTTTTTGGTCACTGTATAGGTTAACTTACAGATGGATAACTGAACTTTTTTTTATCTTACAGTCAACTAATTGTACTCGACTTTTCTAATACAAAATCACATAAAATTAATCAATAAAAGAACAGATTGCTCCCAATGCTTCAATCCACAAATCTCTAATAAAATTTCTAATTAAAAATACAGCACATGAAAATTAAGTTACTAAAGACAAAAACAAGTTGCATTACAGATAATGAATATTTTACCACAGAAACTGGACGAATGATTAAATAAATAATTCAGATCGTTTCAAAAACAGTGTTAGTGAGACAAACTAGAATCACAAGCATCAAGCCTTAAATAAAATTAAATCAACGAGAAAAAAAGCACAACAATTATTAAATTAAAAAAGTAAGCCAAATCAATCCAACCTATACATGAACACTTCTTCATTCTGATTGATCTTCTTCTTGCAGTTGTAGCAATTTTGGAGTAATCAATCCGACCTATACATGAACACTTCATCATTCTGATTGATCTACTCTCCTGAACCGGTGACATCAGAGTCAGAACCCTGGGCAGCGACCGCACTTGTTCAGTGCTTTCCGCCAGAAACGGCTTCAAACACTTGGGCCGCTTCACAGCCGACGGAGGAGGAGCTGTAATAACCCAAATTTTTGGGAAATATTAAAATAAGAATTAAATAAAGAAAATTCTTATTAAATGATATGTTGTGTAATATTATATTGCATAAGTAAGTATGAATTATGCAATATGTGATTGTTGTGTATAATAAATATATTACTATTATATATTTATTATATGTAAGTAAATTGTAGGAACAATTTATTTAAAGGAAAAAGAAATGAGTATTTATTAAAATAAATTATATAATTATTTTATTATGGTGAGATTAGTACACCGACTTTAAGTATATAGAATTATACTATGCGTTAAATAAGGTGAATTAAAATAATGAAAATATGTGGAATGGTAACACATATTTGTAGGGTTAAATGCACAGTTGACCCTTGAACTTTAGGTCTATTTGAGTATTGAGCCCCCTCCAGTTGACCCTTGAACTTTAGGTCTATTTGAGTATTGAGCCCCCTTCAAAAATTTGGTACGTGGCACTAGCTGGAATATCACGTGTAATGGCTGACGTGGCCTTTTACAATTAAATCCCAAAAATATGGCAAAGCCCATGATTCGAACTCAAAACCTCTCACTTGGAATCTAAGTCATCAAACCAACTGAGCTACAAATCCTAACTATTAAATTGATTCAAGGATTAAGTTTTATAACAAAACAATTCTTTTTTCCAGATTATTAAAAGACAAAGAAACTCATTAATTTAAGATACACCATCATAAATGTCTTCTATGCAATTATAAATGTTTCTCTCAAATTCTTTTTATTAACTAAAAATGTGAAGTTTTACCAACAACAAAAAAATTAAAATAATTATAAAATATTAAAAGACATTAATTCAAACACACCAAACAAAATATTAAAAAACATTAATTTAAACACACCAAGAACACACACTAACACACCAAGAACACACACACTAACACACCAAAACATAGTAATTAACCCAATAAAATATAAAATTATTTTCACCTAACGTTTTCTGTTTCAGATTATTCGAAGAAAGCGTTAAATTCCATTTCTGGCATCGTTTCCGACAAGCGCAATTGAAAATCGCCGGTGTGGGTTTTACATCATGAGGCGCTGCGTCACCATGCTCATCTGCTGGCGTGATTACTCTGATTCTTGAACAAAAATCATAGAAATTAAATCAAGGGTTTTGGAACTCTCTTCCTTTCTATGAGATGATTGTACATAGGTTTCCTCCATAAACCCTTCTCCAAGCTTTTCCAGCAATTGAGGAGGAAGAGAATCACAAGACCTACACACCAAACATGTGTATATAATTATTTTCTTTTCTTCCCTTTTTTGGTAGATTTGGGTCTGAATCTCCATTGGAGGAGAATAGGATTTTTAATTTTACTGTAATTGAAGATTATAGGATTGTGGAAGGAGAAATTAATTAATTAATACAACATGAATTAGAAATGTCACTTTGTTGATACTCTGTTTTTTTTTTAAATTTCCCCTGTTTCTGGGTGTTTTTCTGTTGATGATTGAATGTTAGTGATGGGTTTTTTTGAGCTCTTTTCTCTCCGAGCTAAGCTATAAGCTATTGCTCAAACTAGAGAGAAATTGAAATGTAGAGAGAGAAAGAGATTCCATTCAACCATTGTAGGTGCAAACCATTGTAGGTGCAGTGAATCCAGTGTGCTCAACTGACCAATATTATTTAATTACAATTTTTTTTATCTATAGTAATAAATATTTTAATACTTTTGATTTCAAATTAAAAATGATGTTATTAAAAATTCTGACATTTTTTTTAATTATTAAGATAATATATATGTATTTGTTCAATTACTAAAATTTTCAATTGCTAGCCACGCATAATATTTTGAACAAGATTTTCAATCACGGTGATAATATATATGTATTTGTTCAATTACTAATATATATATATATTTGTCTTTTAATAATCTGGAAAAAAAAATTGTTTTGTTATAAAACTTAATCCTTGAATAAATTTAATAGTTAGGCTCTGTAGCTTAGTTGGTTTGATGACTTAGATTCTAAGTGGGAGGTTTTGAGTTCGAATCATAGGCTTTGCCATATTTTTGGAATTTAATTGTAAAAGGCCACGTTGACCAAAATAAGGGGGCTCAATACCCAAATGACCTTAGGGGCCAACTGTGCATTTTATCCCATATTTGTAATAAAGGATGTAATATATTGTATATGTAATATGTAGTATAAGAAATGTTAGTATAATTATAAGTGTTGTTAGAGAAATTCGGAACATAATTTGTAATAAAGGATGTAATATATTGTATATGTAATATGTAGTATAAGAAATGTTAGTATAATTATAAGTGTTGTTAGAGAAATTCGGAACATAAGGAGAGAATGGGAAACCTAAGCAGTGGGTTGATTTGCTGAGTCATTAAAGACTTAAGCAGTTGGTGGCAATATAATATCCCTTGGTAAGTTATTCAACTAAATTTAAGCACGAGCTGTCATAACAAAGCTCAAGCATTACTAACTCTCCTTATTCTTCTACTTCACCCGTCCCACTCCATTTCCTTTCCTCTCTTGGGCTGCTGGATCATTTACCCAAATTCATTACAAAATCTTCTTGGGTTCTTATATAATCATCAAATTTGGCAAGGAAATCAAGCTTAGTTACTGAAGTTAGTATTAATCGGCATCAAAGGTGGATTGCAGGGCTGTTGCAATAAGGAATTCGGCTGTTGCAATAAGGAATTCGAATTAAATAGCAAATAAGGAGGTAAGTTATGAGATTATATTGCAATTTCAGAAATAGAATGTGTATATATATGTACACATACATATGTGAATATGAAATAATAATAGTGTTAAATGAAAAATTGAACGGTTGTTTGAGCTATGATAGCTATGAAATTAGAATGAAGGAGATAGGTTGGTTGTGTGGTGTTATAAGGAGGTTAAAATGGGATGATAACACAAACAATGGGCTATGAAAATGGTGTTTTAAAACAGTGCTCACAACTTGCTCGATAAAAGTCCTAAATGGACTGTTTTGATTAAAAATCAAATATTAGATAAAACCAAAGATTGGGACGGATTTATATATTACATATGATGATAATTAGAGAGTTTAAGCTTATTAGATTAGAACGAAATTCAATTTCAAGCCAAAACGAAAAGTGGGAAATTAGTGTATCAAGCCATTCTTGACCACTGTTTTGGGCAGCCTAAAAAGTTCGAAATGGGGAGTTTATAATTTTTCAATATAGTTTCATATACTATATATAACATATTTAAAATTTGTTGCAATCCAGTATATGAGCTAAGAGTAAAAAGGTTGCAAAGTGGGCATGTTAGGAGCAGGGCTGCTGCCCACGGCAGCAGCAAATGGCAGCAACAAACAGCACACAACAGCAGTTGGCATCGGCAGTTGCTTTAAGGCAGTAGCAGCTATGGCTGCTTTGATAAGCCACTTTTGGATTCATGTTTAATTTGTTAAAATTACACACAAAGATTGGTTTATTTTTCTTTAAATAGATGAAGGCATGATTTATAAATACAACACAAGTGGGTTAGTAATTTAAGAACTAAAAGCTAAACAAAGATAGGTGTTTAACATGGGGCTGCAGGGCCAAGTGAGGCCACACCAAGCCTAGCTGAGCCCGCAGGGCCAAGCAAAGCTTGGCTGCCAACATGGCTTGACAATAAGGAGCTGTTAAGCTAAGCTCAAGACTGTTAAGCTAAATAAGGGACTGTTAATGCTTAAAGGGACTGTTTTGGTATTTCGTTGAATCGTGTTGGTTTTTATCTCATTAACTTATAAGAATGTGTCTATTAAATGATATGGTAACTATAGTTTACTTATATAAACTATAACTACACCCAATACACAAAATGAGATATAAGTTCACCTTGAACACCTAAGTAATGTATAAAAGTACCCATGTATTAATTACAAGAGGGTTATAAACTAAAAGTATGAGGTATTCATAAACTGAAATCACAACAAAGTCTATTAAAGCAATAAATGATTTTCGTGAGTAAAAGAATAAAAGTTTTTGAAGAGAATATAAAGAGTTTTTCAAAAACAAGAATGAAAATTGATGATGTGGCCAATATGGATATGTAATATATAACTATACAGGTTATATGACATGGACGCATAACTAATATGTTTTTATATGTAAATATAAGTATTAGGAGTCATTAAAGAAAGTTAAGCATATCCTGATGCATCAAGACTTATATAAAACGCAGTCTATCAACATATTACGCGTATATCCATTCAGAGCATACTAACAGCTATAAAAGCGATATGTGAACATAAGTTTACATCTATGTGGATAATATATACGTGTTTTGAGAATAAGTTGACGTCATTAAAGGCTATTCCAAGGTTATACCTTGGAATTGAACGGGTTTCGAAATACAAAGCAAGAATTATGTAAATGGAGTTGAAAACTTAACGTTTGACATAAATATGCTATAAATACGTAAAGTAAAGCACAAATGCACTATAGGACTATTAGTCTACATATAGATGTGTGTAAAGTCTGTAAATGCATTATAAAAGGTTTATAAACTATAAATGCAATGTACTGACGTTTTAAAAGTTGTGTTGAAGCTTTTTGCAAGTTTATGATTATATTAAGCCAAAACTCTTAAATTTCTAAGGAAATAAGAAAGTTTTTCAGAAATAGACATACATAGATGTTGTTATGGCTTATATGAATGTTTATAGCTGTACAAGCTATGTGACGTGAATATGTGGCTAATGTATACATATAGGTGAACATAACTGTGTAGGATTCGTGAGGTGAAGTTAAACTAAGATTTATCTCGATAATCATTGATCAAGACAAGTCTTCCAGTTCCTATGTACTTTATGATCTTGGTGTTGATTACTTGTAAACTGTATTGCAATGATATGTTGAATTACATATAATGCTTGTTTGGATTACAAAAGTCAATCTATGACTAAGGTTGACTGAGTTAAGGAACTCTGTCTTATATTTGATGTGTGGAAAGCAGCATGTATTATATGTATTTTAGAATGATTATGATGTATAAACTGAAGATGAAAATATATGCTATGTGATGCATGAAAACTGCTAGATCTGCTGAGCTGTAGAGCTCAATCTTGCAAAAATAAACTTTTTGCAGGTTTTGGATGCGATGCAATATTTCTTATTATTTTCTCAATAAGGATGAGAAGACATACGAAGGATCACATGTTCTTGAATTAGAATGGTATAGAACTATGTTGAGAGCTTTATTGCGTATAACTGATGATTATATACAAGTTGAAATATTCAATGAATAAGATCATTTATTTTGAATAAGAATGAATTATGGTGATTGTTTGTATGTAAAATTATATAGGTGAATCCTATGTACTCTGATCAAGGAATCGTAGAATAAATATGATTCTAAAATATATATGTAATCGTAAAGGTTGCGATTCAGGGAATGAAAGACAAAAAGAAAAGTTTTAAATTATCCGCATTTTTAGCTATTTTATCTTCAAATGATGATGTAAAGCTAATACAAGATAGTATCTAACACACAAGATCGGGAAGGGAGATAGTCTCGATTTTGGAGTTGTTACAGGAGCCGCACGCACCTCCCACCCAGCCATCGCACCACCTAGCCGCCGCTATAGTTGGGGTCGAACATAGAAAACCAACCATCAACCTTTCAAAATCAAACACAATCCTGTCAAAAAAATCAAAAATCATAGTCCCACAATTATTTTTTAATTCCAAAATCAATCATAGACCCCAAACAATACCAAAACCCTACTCCCAAATCATCAAAAACCTAGTCACGAATCAGCCTAGATGCATCAGATCTTCAAAATCGCACCCCACCCCATCTTGATTTGTTCTAAAACAACACACCACAACCAATGTTGACTCATACCAAAGTAACATCTACTCATAAAAGAAAAAAGAGATGAAGAAATAACAAGCAAAAAGAGAATATAGTTACTGATCTAGATCTACTCGTCGGCTTCTCCACTCGTTGAATTTATTTTGTGTTGGTTCACAACTATCTTTCCTTCCTTAGTTTTCTTTTCCCTATGAGAAAGGAGGGGGAACAGCGAAAAAAGAGAAAAGAGGAGCAGCAGACGGTGGGCAGATGACGAGAGACGGCGGGGATGGGGAAGGGGTTTAGGAGAGAGAGTGCTGGGTTTAATTTTGCTATTTTGTTTTTATTTTGTTAATTGTTGCTTTGAATATATAATTTTTCTTTTATTTGTTTTTTCTCTCTGTCCACGTAATGAAGGCCACGTGAGATGATCTGTGCCACATCAGCTCTATTTTTCAACTCAACAGCTGACGCGTTCATTTTCGTCTAAAGTCAAAAGACTTAACGGATTTTCTATCGTTTTGTAAGAAAAATTGAGTTCAGTGAGTTGACTGTAAGAAAAAAAAGTTTAATTAGTTATTTGTAAGTTGACCTAAAGTACAGTGATGAAAAAAGTATTTAACCCCAATGATAACCCACATCCATCAATATAATATAAAAGAAAGTCTTTTTCTAAGATGGAAAGATTATAATATTCTATTTAGTTCCTTCAAATTAGTATTAGCCAGTTACTTAAGTATCTCGGGTGCAGTGTATATGAGTAAGTTTGAATCAGATTTTAACATAGATATGCATGATGGAATAATGATTAATTTTCATATTATATATTCTGTATTGTAATAACTTTCAAGAACACTTGCATCAATTTATTAAAAAAATTAATTTTGAGAAAAAAATAAAAACTTTAGAGAGGGTAAATATTTCAGAAAGAGAGTAAATTTTAATGAGAGAGTGATATCATTTAGACACAAAAATAAATTTTGAAAGGAACTAAACTTTTTAAAAAATAAGTATATAGTTGGGGCCTAATGGGCAGCCCACATCCACCTACTTATTATTATGTGAGTTTCAACCCAAAACCATTTAATATAGATGGATATGGGCCACCCATTGGGTTGGCAACCATTTTGCCAGGTCTAGTTGTATCATATGTCGAATGTTAATTTTACTTTACAGTTCATGCATTATACCACCTTAAACTAATTTATTATACCCTTTGGAACGTTAGCCTACAACATTTACAAGTCGATTTCGTCTTTTTATTTTGAGTTCAAGAGGTATATTTTAATTATAATAACTAAAAATTTTGTTTGTATTTTATATCTTAATGGCCATTTAATTGTTCTTACCAAATCTAACTCGCTCCTAGCGTCTTGGTTAAGTAATCCTTGTCCTACAATTTAGAAGGACATATGCTCACATTGACTTCTAGAGATAAACATTTGCCATTTGAACTCCTCCAAAATAAATAATAAAATGGCAAAAATTGGTTTTATTCCTATGTGGTTGTTACCTTACTGCATTACGCCACCGAACTTTAAAAATATACCTTTAACCAACTAAACTAAATAAATAAATTGTTTAACTGAACCATTTTGTAAAAAAATTGGACGGCCATCAAATTAGGGCTCATATTTTCTTAAATGGATTAAAAGGAAAGGCAAAAATACTAATGTGGCCTTCAAGTTGGAAGTGGTAGGAGAAATGAAGCTACAATACCTCGTATACTCCCCTTTCTTCACACACATCATGAATATGGGAAATGATGATCATAATCTTGAAGCAAAATGAGAGATTGAGTGCAGTTTTGCTTGAAGAAACGAGGCAAACAGGGTTTTCTTTTGCAGAGATATGCATCATAAAAACTAATCGGTTTCATTCTGCAACAAAAGAATGATTTGGCAGTGGCAAATAACCTAACAATAGAGCTTAAAGGATGCTTGATAAGGTTAGAAATAGAGTCCAAAGCGTGGCAGAACAATAGAGAATGAAGCAGTAGTAATACACCTAACCAACAAGATCAATCAACTAAGGGAGAATTTGGTTGAACTCAAATGGTGCACTAGATGCAGAGTCTTGATCCGTCGAATTCTTTTTACAATCATCGGCCTCTCCCAATAACTCGGAAAAACCCCTTCTGGTTGGTTCTAATATTACCGCTTGGATTAGTTTTGGTAATAAGTTGAAAGTTACTTATATAAGACTTTCAGTTTGAGGGGTAGTGTTGTAATATATTATTATATTAGATATCATTGTTATGTTGGGTATATCTCAGCGACCAAATTGATTATTGTTATATTTGGTATCAAGAAATAGTATTTGGATCAACAATCACACTGCATCCGTAAAAATTGCACGTGCAATTGATGCGAATGATGTTTCTTGTTTTAAAAAAGCACATTCTGGATTCAGATACAGTGTTATCTCTGCTTCTTGAAATTGCATCATGTAATTGTACCGCACCACAATGCAGTATAGTTTTTATAGATTTTTAACTCCTTATGTACTGAATGTCATCCAACTTCCATCCTCAAAAGTATGTCTTAAAGTACAATAGATAGGCACATAAATTAAGGCAGACAAAATAGTGGATAGAGTATAATATTTGTTCCAGTATACAAAAACACCATAATTAACTTGGGAGTGTGAAGTGATTCTATAAGAATATGTGCACTTCGGGGTAAATGTTATATATCCGGGTTTGTATTTTTTGATATCTTTTTAAGGTTAAATTTTTTGTGCACTTTTTGGACATGCTTTTGAGAACAGAGGGAGTATTTATAATTTGTTATTATTGTAAAATGATGAAGCATGTTATAAAAGAGATGAAGCCGAATCAAAACTTGGATCTGATTAACCTCTTGAAACGTATGATCACGTTCTTTTTGTATATCCCAAAATCCACTAGAATCGTTCTTTGTATCACAACACCACGAACTCAACGAGGATCGGTCTACAATATTGATGATGAGAAATGGCTATAATCTCCGACGCCTGAAAAGCTTTAGTATTCAATAGTCAAGATTCAATGGTGAATATGGCTATGTGAAGTGTTTCTTTCTTTTGTTCTATCTCACAAATGGAAAATCTTACAAGCCTTTTATAGGGCAAACAGGATCAGCACCAATTATGGTCATTGATGGTGTAATTTGTAATTTCTGTATAGATCACCATTATAATGATAATAATAGTCAGAATTTTAACTCTAGATACAAGTGGTAAAAACATGCTATTATGTTTGATTCGTTGTACCCAGACAACTCTGGATAATGGATAATGATTCAATGAACGATCACCGGGTTGATCAATGTGAACCACAAGTTCAGGTTGCCCAATCTGAATTTCAACAATTATGGAGTCCTTAAGGTTTTCAAGTAATTACATATTTTCTTAAACAACTTTTATCGAATCGTAGTGATGGTTGATTCTAGGCCTGACAATTTCTACCGATCCCGGCTCCAATGGGACCCGATTTTTAAAACCAGACAGGGTTAGGGGTTGGGTATGAGATATACCCTTTACCTCTCACCCCGACCCCCGACCCCCGACCCCCGACCCCCGACCCCCGACCCCCGACCCCCGACCCCCGACCCGATTATATATAAGTTTTATTAAAATTTGCCATATATATAATATTGTATATATTTAGGTATTCCATTAAAAATTCATAAGATTATAATAAAAGGATTTAAAGTAGTTTAATTCCAATAACAAGAATGCATTTAATTAGGAGCCAAGAGCATATATGATATATGATCAAGAGAATTACGAGCAAGTCAAGATAGGATAGAATTGGAAAGTCTAATATTCATAGCATTAAGACTATAAAATGCGGAGAAAAAAGAGGTATATATTTCATCTGCTTTGCTTTTGTAATCTGGAACATTTCAAATTGGCATGAATCACCTGAGTTCCTATTGACTATCTGTAGCTCGTAAATGTAATATATAAAGGTTTATAGAAATTTAATTTAGGAAAAGGGGAGAATACATGGGAAACGGGACGAGATGGGTATGAGATATTTTTTTCGGGGGTGGGTCAGGTTTGGGGAAATCACACATTTGGTGGGACAGGTATCGAGGTATGGGGAAAGGGTTCTCCGGACCAAACCCGCCTTGTTGCCAGACCTAGTAATTCCAATTTACTTTATCATTTTTGTTTATTATTGCATTAAGACACTTATTTGAAATACTTGAAATAACGTTTGCAATATTATTAGGTTAGGGTAAAAAGCAATCTAGTTAGATTATAGTAGATTAACATCGCCATTTGAGGACTAAAGTTGAGTGGCCACACATATCTTATGCCACTCTCCAAAAAAAATTTAAAAAAATGAAATACACAAATTGCAATAATACATTTATAACGTATATGCGACAAGTATATTTTTTTTCATTAATATTATAAAGTCGAAAAAAAGTGAAACGATTGTTTTAATGTTAACATATTTTTAAGTTTTTTTACTTTCTATAAGGTTCATGACCCATGCTCAACTCTAATCTTAATGTGTGGACTTTTGATTGTTCACTGTGGTTGGGTCGAACCGAGAAACATCTTGAATACATATCTCGTAGGGCCCTGATATACCCCTCACTTTGTACGTTATTTACAATTTATACCATATATATATAATGCGATGCGCTTCTAAACCCTTACATTAGTCATTTCTATCTTCATCCATAGCGTCACGTTACGGCATACAAGCCCTCGTCTTTTTGTCTTTCCATAACCCGTAATCTGCAATCTAATCACTTATCATGGATAATTATAATGAGGAACCGCACAATGATGAGGAACCCTACAATGATGGGGAATCTTACGGTTACGAGTAATCTCACGACGATGAAGAATCTCACGGCGATGAGGAATCCCACAATGATGATCCGTCAGGTATGCCAATGGATAATTTTTTGGTTATTACTCCCTTGAATTTGAATATTTTGTTTTGCCTATTTGTAAATCTTTAAAATGCTAGGCCAAATTAGGAATGTGTATTTTAATGATGAGTTTTTAAGAAACTTGGATAGATTTGTTTGCAGAGATGCTCGTTAAATATTTTTCTATTTTTTCCGATAAACACAACTTATGATGAGAAACTTTATAAATCATTGATGCTACATATTAGTTTCTTTGTATTTCAACTTATGTACGATCAAAATTGTAAATCTTTAAAATGGAATTACGCTATAAAAGGCAATAATAGAATAAAATAAAACCTAAAAACTAGAATGTTTAAATTTTCATTGGGTATGAAAAGGTAATCTTTGTATACTCGACGGAATAGGGATTAATAAAACTAAGATAAAGCGGAGAAGGAGTTTGAATAAGAAAAATTCTTTGTGCTCCATTGTCATTCCTAAACTAATTACTAAAATAATTCAGCATATAGAAGTGACTTTATTTAAACATGAACCTTAATTACATATAAGTTGGCTCAAACGAGTTTCTAAATTTGAAGTATATTAAGTTTCATGCTTTACACGTAGAGATTTAATGCTAATAAATTGATAAATAGATTTGTTAACATTATATGAGAACCAAGACCTGCAAAATATAAATAAATAAGAAGTTTATCATTTTTTTTACCTTTAGGACTCTTTGATTCTCAAGTAAAGTGAACTTAAGATTTTTTTTTACTCAAAATTGGTAAAATGAATTTGTAACACCTCTGTCCCATATCAAAATATGTTGGATACTTTGATACGTATACAAGGATTCAAGCAACTATTAGTAATATCTTAAGGCATAACCTTTTGGATGAGTTTATAGGGGGTTAAGATGATCAAATAATGTATTATTGAGACTATTAGTATTATCTTTAAGCATAACCTTTTGGATTAGTTTATGGTGGGTTAAGATGACCCAAGAATATATTTACTATTGAGACATTAAATTGAGCGAGCTTGTGTGTGATATGATTTGATTTGGACTTGAAATTTGACTTGGGTTGTTACATATGGTATCAAAGTTGACTTTCGAAAACTTGGGTCAAGTCATCTGATCAGTTTGCTTGAGGTGGGGACACAGAAGACAGTTAGTGTTATCCCGTAATGGATATAAGCCGTTGTATTATAACACAATAGTTAGAGAGCCAAAGATTATAGGTTATGTGTGACTGTGTTCGACTTGACGGGGGGGACTTTAAGTATTAAAGTTGAAAAAATTGTAACATTCCCATGTACATCGAAACTTGTGGGAGACTTTGATATGTGTATTAGGAAAAAAACAAGTATTATTAGTACCTTCAAGTATGACTTTTCGGGTTAATTTGTAATGGGCAAATATGACTCAAGAAAATAATATTGAGATATTTATTAAGCTCGTTTATGCTAAGATTTGATTTAAATTCAGGTTTTGACCCGAGTTATTACATAAGTAGTACCATTTAGCTGTGGGTATTAAGGGGGGCTATAAGGTTTCAAGGTTTACATGAAGTGAGATAAAATTTAAATTATGTTACATTGGTTGAATGATTTGTGTTTTCTTACTATTGTCCGACTGTACAAATGCAGTTGAATTTGTTTGTTTTAAATAAGGTGAATAAATGGGTTGCATGGGGTTGAACTTTTACTCTGTTAAAAGTTTAATTGTATAAAAGTATCTACTCAACTGATATGTATACTCAGCTTAGTGAGTATTGACAAAGAACCACATGCATTTTAGACTTAACATATTACTTGTAATGAAATGTTCGGTTGATGTTTTTTAGTTAACAATTATATTATATTATATTAGTTCAAATTTTATATATATTTCATGCTGGAATGATCAATGAAATACATACGTTTATAAAACATATTGGAATGATTTAGCTTAAAAACAAGTATATACACATAGATAGTCTAGAGAAAGTACAACATAGATATATAGCGGTTCAGAACCGCAACAAGGCTTCTTACTACCTTTGTTCAATTTTCATTAGATAACTTGGAATCCTTATTTAAGTGAATATGTTATTTGTGTGATTAGGCTGTCTTTATTCAATACTAATTTATACATATAATTTGACTCCTTTGAAGTATTGCTTTCTTTAGCTAATATCTTCGTTATAGCTATAGTTTTCTCCTTTGACTGTGTCTGTCTTATAAGAATTTCATAATGTTGGACATATTCATCCATTATTTTATGTAAGAATCTTAGTTATAACCCAACTAACTCTTTAATGAACAATGTGAATTTTCACTTTTCTTCATTTTAGCGAATGAGACTTAACATAGTTTTTCATTCAATTAACTTCTTTTAGCATAGCCTTGTTATTAACATTTTTTTTCTTTCTCGTGTGTAATACTTTCCCTTAATTCTTTTAGCATAGCCTTATTCCTAGTGAAGAGCTTCTCCCCTTTGACTGAAGCTCCATCGAAGTAAATCTTTCCTTTTATCTGTTGATAGTCTTGTTTTAACATTTTTGTTCAGGATAAATTTTCTTCATTGTTGGATTTTTTAAAAGATATTTTCTCTTTTTATCTTTGTATTATCCAAGTTGCTCTTAGTGATTTTTTTAGAGATTCTTTATTTCAAAGAAAATCTTCTACAACCCGTCACATCCTTTTAAGTTTTATCTTAATTGGCTCTGTTGTTGCTGCTTGATGTGCGTATTAAAGAGGTGTTAATGCCATTTTAATCGGCTAGACATAGATTCAGATATTTTGTTTTTATATTAAGCTTTTGAACTGTCCAACTAAATTGATTTGGTATGGACTCCAAACTGAGTAAGAATTTTCCTAAAATGAGATTATTTTATATTGCGTCCTGGGGACGACAAAAAGGAACTGAAAGAAATTGTTCCTTCAAGATAGTGTTGATCAACACAGAACATCCCTGAATTGGGAAATTTTGTTTGCGCTAAATAGCGATGGCAATGAACATAAATGTCGTTCAAATTTTTATTGCGTCCTGGGGACGACAAAGAGGGACTAAAAAAGTGTTCCGCTAAGATATTATTGATCAACACAGGGTGTAAACAGGCTGATTACCTATATGCCCCCGTAAGATATGTCGGTTTACAGATGAATTTCTGTTAAAACCTCTTCAGAAATAAAGCTAATGGTCTTTATGACCTTTATCATGATACAAATAGCTCTTCTTAAGCGATTCTTTTGAATTCTTGAGTTATTTATATTGCTTCACAATTATTAATCAATTGTGGAGAATTTCTTTTCTGGAGATTGGGTATAGAAAGAATGCACTTCCTTAAAGAGGAAGTAGGTCGTAGAATACGACGATGGTTTATGAATCCTTGAAGAAGGAAAAAAAATAGAGTTATGAGGAATAAAGATTTTCGCATAACAAAGTACATTGGTGGTGTGTCATAGAAAGTTAGACACTAGTGATGTGTCATAATAAAATAAATACATATGGTGTTATGATAATAAGAACAGGCATATGGGATTTCGAAATTAAGATATAGATGATGTCAAAAATAGATAGACATTGATAGTGATAAAAGGAAGCAGACTCCGGAGAAGGTCAAAAGGTGAAAGGATAAGTCCGAAAATTTTAAGACCTTTCACAGTAACAAAAGATTAAGTATAAAATAGCGAAAATTATTAAATATTTGGAGATACATGTTTTATATGTATGTTAATATGTGTTATGATATGTGATTTTTTTTAAATATATTTCACTGTTACAGAATAAAGGCGGCTAAGAGGGAATTGGCATGATCAAGGAAGAATAGACCTACACCGAGTAGGAAAGATTCGGTATTGCGATTCCGAGGACGAAATCTTTATAGGGGGGGGGGAAGAATGTAGCGATCCGGGTTTTTAGAAAATATTAAGATACGAATTTAAATTAATAAAATTCTTATTATGTGGTATTGGATTTCATAAGTGAAATTGTGATGTGCAATGTGATGATTTGTATAATAATAAATACTCCCTCTGTCCCAAAATAACTGCTTAGTTTTGACGTTTTAAAGTCAAATTGACTATTTTTAAAAAATATTTTTTGTACCATTTTTGCCATAATATAGGTGCAGAGGTTATAACAAAAAAAAGTATATACAATTTACTACTAATACCAATTTTTATAATGTTAAAAGTATATTTACACATGCTTAATTATTAATTTTAAAAATAGTCAATTTGACTAAAAAAAAGTCAAAACTGAGCAGTTATTTTGGGACGGAGGGAGTATATTATTTATTATTATATGTAAATAAATTGGTGATTTCAATTTGTAGAATAAGGAAAAGATATTATAATATGTTTATTGAAAACAATTTGTAGAAAGGAGAAAGGAAATGAGCAAATATATAATGTATATATTTGTTTTGATCGAAAAATAAATTGCGGAAAAACAATTCATTCAAAGAAAAAGGAGATACTTAAATTTGATGGTGCAAAATTATTGCATTCATTAAATAATTAAATTAACATGATTTATTATATTAAATTATTTTAATATGATGAATTGTTAGTATTAAAAGTAATTGTTTGGGAAGAAATAAATATATATAAAAATAAATTGTTGGAGACAATTTGTTTAAAAGAAAGAAATATACCAAATTGTGATTTATTCATATTACATATATTGATATATAATAATGTATCAATGATATATTAATTTTGTTGTGGGTGGAATAAGTGATATGTATACAGTATATATATAATGTGTATGCGTTAGATACTGAAGGTAAAAGCTTTATAAGCTAATTAAGCTAAGCCATGATATTAAGTTGTATGCAACTCCAAGTGTTAATTAAATTGGGACAAACAAGCAGGAGCTGTATTTCATGAAGTAACCTTCAAGTATGTTATATGCTGAGTCACAAGAAAAGAGCTGGAGCTGGCCTTACATGATAAATATAGACCATAAACTCAGCATTCTTATTTCTTAGTGGCTAAGAATTTTGTGTGCTCACCAAGTCTTTTAGCTCTATAAAACAAAATCAATTAGATTGCTCTCTCTCTTTCCCCTGCGATAGCATTACCACTCCACCTCCCTGCACTTCTCTTCTCCACCCGGCCCTCTCCCTGTTTCCCTCTCTGCCCAACCGAACACTCCAAACCCCCAGTCACTTCAGTCGGCTAACAAGAGAATTAAAGTGTTCATGAATTGAAGTAGTAAGCTGGGATTAAAACTTTAAGTAATATCAAGTTTGGAATCAAGCATCAAGCAAGCAAAGGTAATGTATACTATGTTTATGTATATAAGCATTAGTTAGTTTA
The DNA here is from genome assembly GCA_020205555.1 of Panax stipuleanatus. Taxonomy (NCBI): domain Eukaryota; kingdom Viridiplantae; phylum Streptophyta; class Magnoliopsida; order Apiales; family Araliaceae; genus Panax; species Panax stipuleanatus. Next base: position 147,961 of record JAINUT010002318.1, read on the forward strand.
AAGTAAAATCAGTTAGCTATATTAAATTGGGTAATTAGTTAACTGGTATAGCCCTATGGATTAGCAATGGAATTGGATGTATTGCAAAGTTATGAATTGGAATACTAGAATCAAATAAATTAAGAAATTGAAGTTAGTAAACTAACTTATGTAATGTCTATGTTCATGTATGGTTTATTGTGAGACTTGGTTGTTGTGGACTGTTATTAGAGCCATGGGGATTAGCGTGGTTGTGCGGAGTAATAAGGTTGATGAAAATGGATTGAATATGTAGCCCTAACCCTTAGAAATCAGTCCACAAATAGGACGCACGCAAGATGTTTGTATAAACACTTAATAGAGCCAATTTGGTTAAAAACATATAGTTTGATGGAGTCGAAACTTAAGGTAGGTTCGTATGATCTAAACTAAGATAATATAAGAGCCTCGTGGCGTTTAACCAAGTCGGAGCGAGTTTTAACAAAAAACGAAAAATTAAAAGTTAGTGTGTCGGACTACTTTTGGGCTAACTGTAGAGGGTAGTTAGACTCGCTGGAAAATTATAATTTTTTTGGGATCTAGTAGTGTGCAATCCCAGCTATCCACAGCCTTTGGAAAGGACTCGTTCCGAGTTCGGACAACCGAGTTATGATGTGCCAAAGCGGGTGCGTCGAATCTGTCCAAAATCTGGAAATCAGATTCGAAGTAGTCCTTTCCACGAATTTTCTGGTATTTTGTGCTTGGAATTTGAAGATGGTCCAGGAACGAAATTTGTAGCCCCGGAAGTTAGCTTATCGTGGTCGCAAGAATCGCTCAAAAATGTTTTGAAACGAAAAAGTTACGACTGTTTTAGCGAGAGAGGGAGTTGGAAACTGTTATGGAGGGCATTTTCGAGGCCTATTATGGGCTGCCTAAAAGACTTAAAATGGGTGGTTTGTATTTTTTAAAAATATTTTACTATGGTATTTATATCATATCAAAAATTGGTTGAAATTCGAATTACGAGCGAAAAGTTAAAAATGCGCAAACTAGGCATTTTGTTATGGGGGGTAGTAGCCCAGCCGGGCACGCACTGCACCAGCCGCGCACGCATGCCGTGCGGCGCTGTGTTGGGCAGTTCGCCCAACTGATTTTGGCTCGTGGTTTTGGCGGTCTGGGTTGCTTGTAATGCTTGAATTATTATTTTTATAATTAGATGAATATACTACCTAAAACATATCCAAAATTCAAAGCATATGAACGAGGGGTTTAAAAGATATAACATCGTGAAATGAGTGTCAAAGCGAAGGGGCTGCCCAGGCAACGCCGAGCCCGGCTAAGCCACGCAGGGCCACGCGAGGCCCAGCTGCTTGTAGCGTTGGGCTGTTTGGCCAGTTGGTTCTGCGATGCGATTTTTGGTTGAGTTTAATGATTTGAAATGTAGCAAGACACCGAAATGAATATATAAATATAGTATAATGACTATATATATTGTTAACTCGTTCAATATACCAAAGAAGAGATAAAACTCTTATGTAAACGTAAGTTTACATATATATGTAAAACTTATTCATGTAATAGAATATAAAAAGGATATAAGTTGATGATCATAATCTTGAAGCAAAATGAGAGATTAAGTGCAGTTTTGAGTGAAGAAACGAGGCAAACAGGGTTTTCTTTTGCAGAGATATGCATCAGAAAAACTAATGGGTTTCATTCTGTAACAAAAGAATGATTTGGCAGTGGCAGATAACCTAACAATAGAGCTTCAAGGATGCTTGATAAGGTTAGAAATAGAATCCAATGCGTGGCAGAACAATAGAGAGTGAAGCAGTAGTAATACACCTAACCAACAAGATCAATCAACTAAGAGAGAATCTGGTTGAACTCAAATGGTGCACCAGATGCAGAGTCCTGATCCGTCGAATTCTTTTTACAATCATTGGCCTCTCCCAATAAATCGGCAGCATGTTTAATTTCATAAAGATCTTCAGCACTTTATTGATCTGTGGTAGCCGCGTTGAGCCACGTCTTGAGGTCAACTTACTTTGCGCAAATAGAATAATTCTCTTCTCACCTACTAACTACTTCCATTAATGAAAGAGAATACTAGTTGTCAAACTTTCAATGCAGCCATTAATGAAGCAGGATGGTTCATAATAGCAAGGAGACCAATATCATAGCAAAACCCCTTCTAGTTCTAATATTACCGCTTGGATTAGTTTTCGTAATAAGTTGAAAGTTACTTATATAAGACTTTCAGTTTGAGGGGTAGTGTTGTAATATATTATTATATTAGATATCATTGTTATGTTCGGTATATCTCAGCGACCAAATTGATTATTGTTATAGTAGGTATCAAGAAATAGTATTTGGATCAACAATCACACTGCATCCGTAAAAATTGCACGTGCAATTGATGCGAATGATGTTTCTTATTTTTAAAAAGCACATTCTGGATGCAGATACAGTGCTATATATGCTTCTTGAAATTGCATCATGTAATTGTACCGCACCACAATGCAGTATAGTTTTTATATAATTTTAACTCCTTATGGAAAATCTTACAAGCCTTTTATAGGGCAAACAGGATCAACACCAATTATGGTCATTGACGGTGTAATTTGTAATTTCTGTATAGATCACCATTATAATGATAATAATAGTCAGATTTTTAACTCTAGATATAAGGGGTAAAAATATGCTATTATGTATGATTCGTTGTACCCAGACAACTCTGGATAATGTATAATGATTCAATGAAAGATCACCCGGTTGATCAATGTGAACCACAGGTTCAGGTTACCCAATTTGAAATTCAAAAATTATGGAGTCCTTAAGGTTTTCAAGTAATTACATATTTTCTTAATCAACTTTTGTCGAATCGTAGTGATGGTTGATTCTAGGGCTAACAATTTCTACCGATCCCAGCTCTAATAGGACCCGATTTTTAAAACTAACATGGTTAGGGTCGGGTATGGGATATACCCTTTACCTCTCACCCCGGCCCCGGCCCCGGCCCCGGCCCCGGCCCCGGCCCCGGCCCCGGCCCCGGCCCCGGCCTCGACCCCGACCCCGACCCCGGCCCCGGCCCCGGCCCGCGACCCGATTATATATATAAGTTTTATTAAAATTTATCTTATATATAATAATGTATATATTTATGTATTCCGTTAAAAATTCATAAGATTATAATAAAAGGATTTAAAGTAGTTCAATTGTAAGAACCCGAATTTTCAGATATTATTAAATAAGGATTTAATAAATAAAATTCTTAAACTGTGAGATGGGTTCGAATAAGAATATATATATGTGATATGAGGTATGTGGTATTATATTACATAGGATAATTTGGACTATGTAATATGTGTTTTTGTGATTTATAAATATATTATTAATATATATTTGTTATTTAGCGTAGAGACGATTCAGTTGAGATAAAGGAAGTGGATAAATTCCTATCGATATTAAATAATTTATAGAATTATTTTATCATAGTAAGTTGGTGACATTAAATATCCTTAATGTATAATCACCATATTCTTGTGTATGTGTATTAATAACTAGTATGTTTATAATATAGGTTATTAATAGCACTTAAGCTATCCGTGAATAGGTTTGGATAGTGAAGCAGGAGTTAGTTAAGGGAATTAACTAATAAGAATAAATATTAGTTAATATAAGTTGCGAGTTATATTATAGAATAATATAATGTGAGTATTGAACCTTAATTAACTATGATAATATAGTACAGTGTTTAATTTACTTAAGTAAAGGAGTGAATTAATATGTGTGTTGAATATGTAATTATAGTTGATACTTTTTATATATATTACTTAGAGTGGTAATATGTGAGAAAGTTTGACGTGCGAATAGCGTTAATAAATATATATACGTTATTAAAGAGAGATGAAAATCATTATATTTTTAAATAATTAATATTTGAAGAAATTATTTTGAGGACAATTTAGAGAAAAGAAAGAGAAATAATTATTATATATTTCTAATAAAGGATATTAAAATAAATTCTAATATTGAATTATTTTAATAAAGGAGGAAATGTTATTTTTGAATAATAATATTACCTTATATGTTTTTGTATGAGGTAATAGGTATGATTAATTAATATGGTAAAAATATTAAAACATATTTGCTATATGTAAATAAATTGATGGAAATAATTTATTATAATAGAAAATAAACTTATTACCTATTTTCTATATATAATGTACATGTGCCGTGCATGTGATTATTTCTAATAGATATTATATTAATTATAATATCTTGAGACAATAAGTAAATTATTTTCTAATAATGAATGTGCTTATTTGGAGAAAACATAATATTTTATGATATGGCTAAATACATAATTTTAAATGTATTTTCAAGGGAGTTTAATTAATGAAAGGAAACTAAGTTATTTTTAATATATTAAATAACTTAAGTTATTATTTGATCATGAATATTATTATTGGAATAATTAATAGAGTATATATTAATTATTATAAGCGTAAAGGTTATACTTATTATAAATATAATTAATTGAAGTAGTTTAGCATTTTAATAGCCTGAGTTATTACCGTAAAGGTTATATAGAATATTGGAGTATTTCCATTCACGATATATTTATATATGTGAATCTTATGATTTAATAGTTCTAATTATATTGAACACGTTATAAGTAGTAAGTGATAGGAATAATAATAAGCTTGAGATTAAGCTTGTGAGAAATGCCTTGTGTGACACGATAATAGATTCGGTAATGAATTGATTAATTCAAGGATGAAAGAATTATTAATTAAACAATTAATCTATATTGATTGATTAATGGTGTGTTGAATTATTATTGCGAAGCGATAGCATATTGTTTATAAATCTAAGAAGAATTGTACTTATTAAATTATTGAAGAATGTGGTTATTTCTCGCCTAATAATATTGATGAAGGTAAATTAATGAAGGAATTTTTACGTGAACGATTAATCAAATATTAATCGTTATTGCTATTATGAGAAATAGAATACTAATGAGAATTAAATGATGATGTGTTCATTATTATTATTGAAAATAATAGAATAATAATAAGCAAACTTGTTTATAAATATAATAAGATTTATATTTATTTAAGGTGATAATAAATTATAATCAATTGTTATAGAGGTTAATAATTGATTTACGAGGAAGGGATTAATTAATATTATTAGTAATTAATTGATGAGATAAGTAAATTATTTACTTCTACATGCAAGCATGCGAATAAAATGTATAGCGTATAGTAACTAACTATATATTATATGAAGTGTGAAGTATAGTGCAACTATATTATATAGTATGGTGCAACAATTATGTGACTATACTATATATAGGAACCATGTATCAAGACTAATTAAACTATGTGAGTTACATGAAATGTGGGTGTGACAATGTGTATATTAAGTATACAATAAAGTAATATATCATGAATATATAGTAAACAATTATTGAATTAATGAAATTTAATAATAAAAGAGACAATACACTGTGATGGTACCCGAAAGAATTATATCCGGTAGAATGAGATATATATGGATTATATGGTGATATATATGTACCTCCACTCGATATATTGTATTATTGTTTGCTCATTAGAAATGACATTGTGACTCTAGATAAGCTTATAACCTAAGTGTATATATAATGTATATATAGATAACCCAAGTATTTATACACTTGCTAGTTACTTTGTTGCTGAGAGTCATTTCTTGTCCCTAATTGAGTGACCCATTTCATCACACGTGAATGGCTACAAGGCTAGCCTATCTCCATTTCTCAAACTAGCAACAATCATGAAGGGGGAGTGGTCCTAATAGTGAAAATCAACTACTCTACCAACTCCTCTCCTATAACCATTGAATCCTTCTTCTTCCCATTAGTTTAAAATGGTGTAGAAAGTTAATGTCTGTGTAATGCATGGTCTATAAATGAAGCTCTTCTCCTTCATGTTTTCATTTGCTGAGATTTATGTTAAGTGAAAATTGAGAGAGAATATAGCATGTTAGTAAAGAGTCTAAGAATTGAGGAAGTTCTAATAACAGCAAGCTTAACAGAGGTATAAACTCTCTATTTTTGAATTCAATAAATTCTTGATTTTTGCATGAATTCTTGCTAATTGGAGTTAGGAATGTTGTAAACTTAGTATCTAAGCTAGTATGCATGATAGGAATGCAATGTAGCTTGATTAGAGATGATTCGTGAAAGAAAATTGTGAGTTGGGTTGCAGTCTGCCGAGCAGAAAGCTGCTCTGTTTCTGGCCGGCCACCTGCGCAGTTGCGCCAGTTTTGTACTGGCCAGCGGCGCAGCTGCGCCGGTACCAGACTTGAGTTGGCCAAGGCCCTGCGCAGCTGCGCTAGTTTTGAACTGGGGAGCTGCGCAACTGCGCCGGTACCAGTTTCTGGGTTTCGTTTTCTATTGCAAGTTCTGTTATATGCTAGCATAAGTTATATAATTAGAACAAGCATGCACACTTAAATAACATGTATATATGAGTATCATGACATGACATAAGCATGATAGTATACATTATTGATGAAGAACTCAAAATTTTCAAATGAAACTTATGATTTTCGATATGAACTTTGATACTTGTATAAACATGTGTGTTCTGACCTTGTAAGCGTATTTGTACGGCCTAGACATGCATGGAAGTTGGTATTAACTTATAGTACGTGTTCTTGATACTACATATACATGCATGGCCATGTTAGTATGTACTATGGAAGGAAAACGTATGATTTTAAAATAAAACTTTTAGTTTTAGATTTGAACTTGGACGTATACATAGCATGTATATATTCTGATTTTGTGAGCATGTTTAGATGACTTAGAAATGCACATCGGACATGTCAACCTATATATAGATAGCATGAACATGTTAGGTTTTGTTAGTGAGCTTCACTAATGAAAATGCGAGCTTTGAATGTGGACGTTAACATGTTACCTAAAGATTTGGGATTTTGATGTTTATGGACATATGTGATAGCACACTTGGACTCTCTCATGTATCATACATGTATATATATGCTATGACTACATATCATGAAACCAAGTTTAGCGTAAACGAAGCATGTTTTCAAACTAATAATTGTGATAGTTACATGCATGAAGTATGAATATTCATGAACATGCCCAATATGAGTTATATAAATACTTTATGTGTTTAAAGAACTAGCATGATAAACTTTGTGATGTTCATGACCTCGAGTGGCCTTTAATTGTTAGAATGTTGACTTAGAACCTATATCATGTAAATTGAACGTAAAAAGGTTAAACGAGCATGAAAGGTGGACTTAGAAAGTTTGAATGTAATGGTTATATGAACCCGGAATTATAATTCCGATAAGGTTTGAGGAACGTAAGAGCAATATAGATTATATATTTATGAGTTTTAAATATGTGTCGAACACTTAGATAGTTAAGTGTATTGAGTATGGTTAAGGTATACCTATACGTACCTAGCTATACTAAGCGTATGATAAGAAAGTGAAATAAGGTTCTAAGAGCCAAGTTAGAAAATAATGTAATACTAATTATTATATTGAGAATGTATGGAAGTGTATAACTGATAAGTGTGATCTCTATGATTAATATAACTGTGTAGGATTACACGAAGTGCAGATATTCTTAAGCAGTTAAGTCGTAGTTGTTAAACTACGAATCAGGCAAGTCTTTCAGTTCCTATTTGATATATGAATTCAATAACTGTTAGTTGAATTATATTATGCTGTGATAATGTGAACTTATATATGAACTGTATATAAGATATAAATGAGATTGAAAATTAATCTTTGATGATATACTTGTTATGTGAAAAGTAACATGCGTAGTAAATATAAATTGTTTATAAATGCATGAACTGAGTATGATGTTGTATGCCATGTGATGCATGAAAACTGTCAGAATTGCTGAGCTGTCGAGCTCACTCTTGCAAATAACCACTTTTGCAGGTTAAGGGCTTACGATAAAGACTTCGTGCTTCTTGATTGATAAAGATAGATAATATCACAACGGAGAATACTATTTAGATTATCGTTTGAACCCTGTTTAATTTCTAGGAGTGTACTTGATATATGCTTACGATATTTAATACTTGTTGTATTGTAAAAGATGTACTAGCTAATACATAGAGGATATCAAGTTGAGTTGTAAACGTTTATACAGAAAAATGTGTAGAGCGAATCATAATATAGTGTGATTCAAGGATATGTAATTGATTCAAAGTTATGAAATCAATAATATGAATTTATTCAAAGGATATTGAAAAGTTTAAATTATTCCGTAATTTAGTAACATCGAATATGATGTAAAGACGAGATCTTAGATATAAATAGAATTTATATTCTAAATTGTAATAAACAAAGTTGTTTTCTTTTACTAATGATTAAAAGATGTAATAGTTTGACGATAGTAGTATCGTGACTGCACCGAATCAGAGGTTTCGAAGGAACGTGGATTTGGGGGCGTCACATCAATTCCAATAACAGGAATGCATTTAATTAGGTGCCAAGAGCATATATGATATATGATCAAGTGAATTACGAGCAAGTGAAGATAGGATAGAATTGGAAAGTCTAATATTCATAGCATTAAGACTATAAAATGCGGAGAAAAAAGAGGAATAGATTTCATCTGCTTTGCTTTTGTAATCTGGAACATTGCAAATTGGCATGAATCACTTGAGTTCCTATTGACTATCTCTAGCTCATAAAAGTAATATATAAAGGTTTATAGAAATTTAATTTAGGAAAAGGGGAGAATACATGGGAAACGGGACGAGATGGGTATGAGATAATTTTTTCGGGAGTGGGTCAGGTTTGGGGGAAATCACACATTTGGTGGGACAAATATCGAGGTATGGGGAAAGGGTTCTCCGGACCAAACCCGCCTTGTTGCCAGACCTAGTAATTCCAATTTACTTTGTCATTTTTGTTTATTATTGCATTAAGACACTTATTTGAAACTCTTACCTGAAATAACGTTTGCAATACTGGGTTAGGGTAAAAAGCAATCTAGTTAGATTATAGTAGATTAACATTGCCATTTGAGGACTAAAGTTGAGTGGCCACACATATCTTATGCCACTCTCCAAAAAGTTAAAAAAAAATGAAATACACAAATTGCAATAATACATTTATAACGTATGTGTGACAAGTATATATTTTTCATTAATATTATCAAGTCGAAAAAAGTGAAAACGATTGTTTTAATGTTAACATATTTTTAAGTTTTTTTACTTTCTATAAGGTTCATGGCCCATGCTCAACTCTAATCTTAATGTGTGGACTTTTGATTGTCCACAGGGGTTGGGTCGGGCCGAGAAACATCTTGAATACAAATATCGTAGGGCCCTGATATACCCCTCACTTTTTACTTTATTTACAATTTATACCATATATATATAATGCGATGCCATCTTCTAAACCCTTACATTAGTCATTTCTATGTTCATCCATAGCGTCAGGTTATGATATACAAGCCCTCGTCTTTTTGTCTTTTCATAATGAGGAACCGCACAGTGATGAGGAACCCTACAATGATGAGGAACACTACAATGATGGGGAATCTTACGGTGACGAGGAATTTCACGACGATGAGTAATCTCACGGCGATTTCAATCCTACAATGATGATCCGTCAGGTATGCCAATGGATAATTTTTTGGTTATTACTCCCCTCGAATTTGTCTATTTTGCTTTGCCTATTTGTAAATCTTTAAAATGCTAGGCCGAATTAGGAATGTGTATTTTAATGATGAGTTTTTAAGAAACTTGGATAGATTTGTTTGCAGAGATACTTATTAAATATTTTTCTTTTTTTTTCCCGATGAACACAACTTATGATGAGAAACTTTATAAATCATTGATGCTACATATTAGTTTCTTTGTATTTCAACTTAGGTACAATCAAAATTGTAAATCTTTAAATTGGAATTACGCTATAAAAGGCAATAATAGAATAAAATAAAACCTAAAAACTAGAATGTTTAAATTTTCATTGGGTATGGAAAGGTAATCTTTGTATACTTGACGGGATAGGGATTAATAAAACTAAGATAAAGCGGAGATGGAGTTTGAATAAGAAAAATTCTTTGTGCTCCATTATCATCCCTAAACAAATTACTAAAATAATTCAACATATAGAAGTGACTTTATTTAAACATGAACCTTAATTACATATAAGTTGGCTCAAACGAGTTTCTAAATTTGAAGTATATTAAGTTTCATGCTTTACACGTAGGGATTTAATGCTAATAAATTGATAAATAGATTTGTTAACATTGTATAAGAACCAAGACCTGCAAAATAGAAATAAATGAGAAGTTTATCAAAAAAAATTACCTTTAGGACTCTTTGATTCTTAAGTAAAGCGAACTTAAGTTTTTTTTTTTTACTCAAAATTGATAAAATGAATTTGTAACACCTTTGTCCCTTATCAAAATATGTTGGATGCTTTGATACGTATACAAGGATCCAAACAACTATTAGTAATATCTTAAGGCATAACCTTTTGGATGAGTTTATAGGGGGTTAAGATGATCAAAGAATGTATTATTGAGACTATTAGTATTATCTTTAAGCATAACCTTTTGGATGAGTTTATGGTGGGTTAAGATGACCCAAAAATATATTTATTATTGAGACATTAGATTGAGCGAGCTCGTGTGTGATATCATTTGATTTGGACTTGAAATTTGACTTGGGTTGTAACATATGGTATCAAAGCTGACTTTCGAAAACTTGGGTCAAGTCATCTGATCAGTTTACTTGAGGTGGAGACACAGAAGACAGTTAGTGTTATCCCATAATGGATATAAGCCGTTGTATTATCCCATAATAGTTAGAGAGCCAAAGATTATAGGTTTTGTGTGACTATGTGTTCGACCTGACGGGGGGGACTTTAGGTATTAAAGTTGAAAAAATTGTAACCATGTACATCGAAACTTGTGGGAGACTTTGATATGTGTATTAGGAAAAAAACAAGTATTAGTAGTATCTTCAAGTATGACTTTTTGGGTTAATTTGTAATGGGCAAATATGACTCAAAAAAATTATTGGATTAAGCTCGTGTATGCTAAGATTTGATTTAAATTCAGGTTTTGACCCGAGTTATAACATAATTAGTACCATTTAGCTGTGAGTATTAAGGGGGGCTATAAGGTTTCAAGGTTTACATGAAGTGAGATAAAATTTAAATTATGTTACATTGGTTGAATGATTTGTATTTTCTTACTAGTATCCGACTTATTGGATATTGGGTATCCAGATGGGCCACCCATGGAGGGTCCGACCCAGTAGGTTTATTAACTGTCTTCCCACTTGGCTTAACGTGGAGAGAATGTGGGGAAGTGGTTCAACCACTTCCGTATTAAATACCCATATTCCTTAGATGATCAATTAACATACAATTCATTTATCAGTTGGCCAAATATAGAGCGCTCCCATACAAACCAAACCCAATTGCTACGAACTGTGATATTGCATTCCGTTCTCGATCGTAGTTCGGAGATATCCGTTGGGTTTCTGTAATAGCAGGAGGTTTTCTGCATCAAAGGTTCAATCACGCTTCAAGAGGTATACCTTTGATTCTCCTATTATGTGTAAATATATGAATAGCATGCGTATAAAATTACTTCACGACTGTACAAATGCAGTTGAATTTGCTTGTTTTAAATAAGGTGAATGAATGCCCAAACGCCGGTTTATTCCTTCCTCGAGCAGAGCAGATTGATTCGCTAGCGAAGAATCTTTGCATGGGGTTGAACTCTTACTCTGTTAAAAGTTTACTTGTATAAAAGTATCTACTCAACTGATATGTATACTCAACTTAGTGAGTATTGCCAAAAAACCACATACATTTTAGACTTAACAGATTACTTGTAATGAAATGTTCGGTTGATGTTTTTAGTTGACAATTATATTATATTATATTAGTTCAAATTTTATATATATTTCATGCTGGAATGATCAATGAAATATACATACGTTTATGAAACATGTTGGAATGATTTAACTTAAAAAACAAGTATATACAAGTAGATAGTCTAGAGAAAGTACAACATAGATATATAGCGGTTCAGAACCTCAACAAGGCTTCTTACTACCTTTGTTCAATTTTCATTAGATAACTTGGAACCCTTATTTAAGTGAATAGGTTATTTGTGTCATTAGGCTGTCTTTATTCAATACTTACTTATACATATAATTTAACTCCTTTGAAGTACTACTTTCTTTAGTTAATATCTTCGTTATAGCTATGGTTTTCTTCTTTGATTGTGTCTGTCTTATAAGAATTTCATAATGTTGGACATATTCATCCATTATTTTATGTAAGAATCTTAGTTATAACCCAACTAACTCTTTAATGAACAATGTGACTTTTCACTTTTCTTCATTTTAGCGAATGAGACTTAACATAGTTCTTCATTCAATTAAATTCTTTTAGCATAGCCTTGTCATTAACATTTTTTTTCTTTCTCATGTGTAATACTTTCCCTTAATTCTTTTAGCATAGCCTTGTTCCTAGTGAAGAGCTTCTCCCCTTTAACTGGAGCTCCATCGAAGCAAATCAAATCTTTCCTTTTATCTGCTGATATTCTTGTTTTAACATTTTTGTTCAGGATGAATTTTCTTCATTCTTGGATTTTTTTAAAAGATATTTTCTCTTTTTATCTTTGTATTATCCAAGTTGCTCTTAGAGATTTGCTTTAGAGATTCTTTATTTCAAAGAAAATCTTCTACAACCCGTCACATCCTTTTATCTTAAATGTCTTTGTTGTTGCTGCTTGATGTGCGTATTGAGTTACTGCAGAACGATGTAGCTAATGCAGTAGTATCGAGTTCCTGTAATGTTACTAAAATTAGCAGAAGTTCATTGTTGTGACAATGTGTCTAACAACTTAGTTTGATGCTTTTTAGTAACTTCTCTAAATGGTAGGAATGTTTGTTACCTATCTTTCACTCTATTTTGGCTTGGTCTTCTAGTAGTGAATCATCTGTTGGGTGTCATGATATTTGGTCTGAAGACTAGGTTTTAAGATATATGACACACTGTTTGTATGGGGAACTTACACTTGCCAGTCGAGACTTTCACACTACTTAATATTGTGTGTTTTGTGTTGTTAAAAGTGGAAGAAGAATATTTTGAACAGAGTGAGAATGATATGTATGAATGATATAACTCATCTTTCTCATGTTTTTGTAGGGGAATTGGTTTCAAATTCTGTTCCTTGTCGTTCATCTTTCAATATAATCAGAGTTAAAACTGGAGAGGTAAAATATAAATTAATAATTGTTTGCTTTTGCTGAAACTGAATCATCCTATGATTATTCAGTTTCACTATTCAAGCTTCCTCCATTTTTGTTAATCTTTTATTTCCTTGTAATTTGTTTAACTTTTGAGTGAAATATTGTGCTATTTTTGTCATAATTGGCCTTTAGTTGAAACATTATATGCAAACTGGTTTCACAAAATATTTGAAACTACTACTATGGCTATGAAATATAGACCAGAGAAGTTATTTATTTATTTATGTTTAATTATAAATATGTGGGTGTACATTACCTCAATCTTAGAGGGTAAAAAAAGGAAAAGGAAAATGGAACTATCTCAAATTTGTTGCTCAGCCCCGCAACATAATATAAAATATAAGTGCATTAATTTTTATATATGTTATATTTGACACTTCAAATTACAAGCGCAAGGCTTACTTACGAAACTTGTCTACTTGTGGAATCTTTCTTGCTGGAATTTCCCATGTGGCAACCATATTGTTTAGTTTGTCAGTTACATCCTTTGAAATTGGATAAAAGTAGAGCGATGAAAAGTATGTCATGAGGACTTTTTGTCATGGGATATTTCAAAATAGTTTTTATCTTGCATCTACTGTCTTTTTTTGTCCATAATAACTTGTATTTATACGGTTTTATTTTTTATCTAACAACAGTTTCACATTAAGTAAACAGCTGTAATTTTGCTTTTGGTTGATTAAGGATATCGCAATGAAGATAATGTCACATGCTCAACAAGGATCTCAATCAATATGTGTTGTTTCTGCAAATGGTGCAATTTCAAGTGCTAAACTTGACGGGCTGATTCTTTTGGGGGCACATTCACTTTTGAGGTGCAATAATCAATATCTTTTCTTATAAATGGTTAGTTTCAGCTTTATTGTGTTTCGTCATTTCGCTGCCATTTTTGAAGTGGTACGAGTGCTCTATGCATCAATCTTTGTTATCCAAATAACAGAGAGGATGATATATGCATAGATATTTTATGTTCGGCATCTAATTTATATTTATCTTAAAATAGTATAGCCAATACATTATTTTTAATTTAAAATAAAATAAAATGGATAAGTGATTCAATATTGTTTTGCACTATTGATTCGGGATATTGAATAAGAGAAGAAATTGTATTTGTTTTCTATCTTATGTTAGTTAAGAATTAGTGAGTTTTGTGACAACCGTGATGCAGAGTGTATAATTTGAAGATATGAAGTTTGTTGATAATTTTGGTCTGAATGGTAAGTAATAATGTGGTTTTTGCCTTGACAATTTTCTTAGTGTGTTACATAGTTTCTTTTATGCCTTCACCTCTCTTACATTAAATGTAAACTTTCACTTAGCTCCCCTGCCTAGAGGACACATTATATGTAAATTTGTGCGAATAAAAGGACGATGGCCATTTGAATCACCATGACGATTAAAAGTCTCTTAACTGTTCATGCTTTCCAGTATTAACCTTTATCATGATAATTTGTTGTTGCCCGTCATTATTTGGAAGCAGTTGTTATTAACAACTTACAGAAATTTGACCTCTTTCCCCTTCAGTTTCAGGGTCATTTTGAGATACTCTCCTTGAATGGATCATTTACGCCAATAGAAAATGGTGGTACAAGTAATAGGAGTGAATGGTTGAGTGTTACTTTAACAGGCCCAGATGAACGTGTTATCGGGGGTGGTGTTGATGGTCAACTTATAGCTGGCAGTCCTGTGCAGGTCTGACTTGTCTTTTCTTCTAAACTTCAATTTTTAACCGGCTCATTAGGGGAATATCTTTCTGCTGTTCTACAAATCCTGTTGGGAATAATATGAAAAATACTGATAATAATTTTCTATTATGATGTCCTTGAGGTCTGTTCGTGTCTGCATATATGAATTTTGATTATGTTTCCTTTCTTTGTTGATAAAAATCAGATCATCGTAGGCAGTTTTTCCCCTGGGAATATGCAGAATGCTCCAAAGAAAAAGAAAATGGGATTCTGCCGGAGTGCTCCAAAGAAAAAAGAAACAGAAGATTGAGTCTACAACTTTTGTTGCACCCCCTGCTGTCATTCATCTTCCTAGTGCAGAAATGGTAGATCCTTCTTATGGGCAGAGCGCATCTCAGATACCATGAATCAAAATCTGTCCTCCTCGCCCTCCAATGATGGTAATGATACTCTGTCTGAATAATGCCCAATATGAGGTTTATTCTGTTGTTACTTAACTACATTGGCAGTAGTCCCCAATTTATGAAAATCCCCTCACCTCGTGTTTGTGTCTTTAAACTCGGTTTTCATCGTTCGTGGCTAGGATTTATGTTTATTTGTGTAACAGTTCGATTAGTTGGTACAATTAGGTCGAGCTGTTCAGCTGTGGTCTTATGGATGATTTGGATATTTTATTTCTCCCTGAAGTCGGAGTTAAAATCCAAGTGCTGGTGTTTTTGTTTTTTACTTTTTTTTTCTTCAAGTTATTTCCCTCACCCATTTTTATATTCTTCTTTCCACATAATTTATATATTCCCAAAATTTTGTCATGGAAGAATGGTCTTGAATCTTTACAACAGTTCAGACTATCAGTAAGACCAACCTTGTTTTGATCTGAAGGTCCTAAAATGCTATTGAAATTTTCAGGTTTATCTACTTGTTGATACAAACCTCAAAAGTGCTGGGTTTTTTTTGTTTTTTTCCTCTTTATTTTTTTAAAACTAATTTAGTCCAATGAGACAACTTTTCCACTTTTCTCTCCCGTTTAGGGTTGCATGGAAATTTTATACTAAATTTAGTCGTTTAAAGAATTCATTAAAATTATATTTTGTAATTTATGCGTTTGTTCCTAAAACGCTGCTAAAAAGATGGAGGGAGTACTACTAGATTTTAGAAAATGAAATTGATATTTTCACATTAAAATTGTTGTTATTACCGTCGTTATAGGATCCATAGCGACGGTTTTTTTGTCGTTAACTTGGTTGTTTCCCATTAAAATATATGTTTACAAGGATCTATAGCGACGGTTTTCACATTAATTTTTGTTTGCACATGTTTCTTTGCTTCAAGGTACATGGTAAAGTAGCATTTCATTGCTTACATATAATAATAAAATATGACAACCAAAATCTAAAGGAAATTTGGAAAGTTATGTGGTTTATGCTTAAAAGGCGATGAAATTTATATTTCTACAAGTAAAATTTGATACTTTGTTTGTAATATATTATAAAATTTAATATAAATATATGTATTATATTATTATATATTATATTATATATGTAATTTACACATATATGTACACAAGTATATCTATATATGTAGTATATGGTATATTATATTATATACGCCATATACATATGTATGTATACATACATATTATATATTATATATTATACAATATATAAAATATGTTACTATATTTAATGATTGATTTATGGGTTGACCAATATATGAGTAATGTGTAATTCTAAACTTTGTTTGGAATATAGTAATTTGTTTGATTGTTACTGCTTGAATGTGATCAGTCCTATTCCTATATATATATATAGCATACTCTCTTACATAACATATTATCTTAAATAACATACCTTTATTAAAACTACGTCGTTTTGGAAATTTTTTTAAAAAACAAGTGGGGCAGCGGGTGATATATTTGTAAATAAAAGAAAAACAAGTGGAACCACTCTCTTTTAATATTATTGTTTTATAAAAAGAATCTTTAAAACAACGTAGTTTTAATATAGATATGTTATTTAAGAGTGGTATGTTATTTAAGAGATATAATTTAGTTGTAATAAATATATTTATAAGCGGGGATATTTTAGTATATTCATTTATTTATGTACTAGGGTTATGTACTAACCTAGGTAAACTTAAATACCCACTTTGTCAATTGTCATAATCACAGCCGCTCACAAAAAACCTGCTGCAGCAGCAGCTCCTCTGTCAAAAGGAGTATATGAAATCTCATGATTTTCACCCCTAAAACAACATCATTATGCGCCAAATGCCGATACTCACTTTGTTCATTGTAATGCTCCGATTATCATTCAGTTGGGTGATAAAGATAAGCAATGAGTTTGTTGTTGCTTTTGACAAATTAGCGAAATATTCGATCTTGATTTCCCTGTTTAAATCGCCTGAGTATACAAAAAATTTGAAGTTAGCTCAACAATTTTTCTTCTTTGAATTTCGAAATTGGCAATTGCATTACAAGAGGTTTGACTCCAGACAAAAAAATATATATATGCAGATTGGTAGAAGTAGGAGAAACATGGAATTCATTGAGGACAAAAAGAAACGGCATGCAAGTTTTAGGACAAGATATGTTAGTTTAGAGAAAAAGGGTAAGGAGTTATCAACTCTTTGCGGCATAAAGCTTTGCATGGTTGTTTATGGACCTCAAAAGGTCCACATTTGGCCATCAAATCCCGATATAAATATTATCATTCAAGACTTGACCTCTATAAATATTATCATTCAAGACTTGTTCAACAACTATAGAGGTCTACCTGCGGAGGAGCATAGGAAGATAAATGTAGGCGTGTCAGATTATTTTGAGAATAGGAAGAAGAAGTCCGAAACTATACTTGAGAGTCTTCGCAGGAAAAATTATGAGGCTAAGTTTTCTGATTGGCATGCGGTGTTTGATAGTTTCCTAGAAACAGATCTCACAGTTGAGGCTAAAACTTTGAACAATAAGATTGAATATATGAAGATGAAAAGAGATACAACTGATTTGAAGTTTGCTCAACAATTTTTCTTCTTTAAGAAATATTCGATCGTGATTTCCCTGTTTAAATCGACGATTAGCCGAGTATACGACTTCTTTTCTTCTTCATTAAGAGGTATTCTTCGTACTTTTTTGTATAGCAATTTAGATTATTTTGCAATTTTACTTATTTTGTTTCATATACGTTGGGCTAACCCATATATCAAATTTAAGTATAAATTAATGTTTATATAAATTCCTCACATTCCCTATATCCCTCTAAAATTTTATTAAAAAAATTTCCCTCTTGAATTTGATGTTAAAATTAATTTTGCCTATGTTGTTCAAACTTCTTTTCTGTTTGCTTTTCCTTCTTAATTAAATCGTTTACATTTACAAAAAGAAATATTCCTAGGGCAGCAACTCATTTATATGATTTAACACTAGCCTTATGCGTGAATAAAATAAACAGCAGACTCTATTTTTAATTTTAAAACAGAGGTGAAAAGAAGACTACCAATGATAACGGATTAAATACTTTTTTGGTTACTGTACTATAGGTCAACTTACAAATGGATAACTGAACTTTTTTTTCCTATAGTCAACTAACTGTACTCGAGTTTTCTAACACAAAGTCACATAAAAGTAATCAATAAAAGAACATAATCCACAAATCTCTAATAAAATTTCTAATTAAAAATGCAGCACATATGAAAATTAAGTTACTAAAGACAAAAACAAGTTGCATTACAGATAATGAATATTTTACCACAGAAACTGAACGAATGTGACAACCCAAGAATTTATAAGATTAATAAAATTTTAAATGATTAAATAAAAGTTAAATAATAAGACCTAGACTGAAAATAGAGTATGGATTTAAAAATATTATGAAGGACTTATATGGTTTTGTGTATTGTTTATATATTTATTTAACATATAAAGAGAATAAAGAATAAAGTCTTGTAACCTAATATATATATTAGGTATGGAAATTTAAATAATCTAAGGGTTATAATATGTAAGGATGTTAGTATTGAAAATATTAACTAACACTAAGAGATTTATTTTATTTTCTCTATTTGTTAATTTTATAATCTAATTAATGGGATAGAGAAAGTGTTAGACCTAATCTATATTCATGGCCAATTAATTTATTAGCAAGCCCAAAGGATTAATAGAGGGAGCCCAAGTTTATTTAATTAGTAAGCAAAATTAGGAATTTAAGGAAGGCCCAAAGGAATTAATGAAGGCCCAAGACTTTAGCCAATTGAAGAGGGGTATTTTGGACATTTAGTAAAGCTAAATATTGTAATAAAAACAAAATAAAAGTTGGGAGAAATAGAGCAAATTTTGGTCAACAAAGGAGGGAAGAGATAAGGAGAACATGTGATATAATGATTTCATTTACCAACTCCCAACTACTCTTCCATGTGCCACTCTCTCATTTAAGCCAACAATATTGTCCAAGTGTGCAAGCAACATCATAATGATTAAGGAAGAGATGAGAAGAGTGGAATGTTGGGCATTATTATACATACATATTTTTATATCTAAATAAATCTTCTAAACAAAACCAATTTTTCTCTCTTTCTTCTCATTTCCAAATAGCCAAAAAGAAAACTAGAGAGAGAGGGAGAGGGAGATTTCGGATGGGTATGGAAGAAAGGAAGAGGATTTGATCTTCCTTTTACCCAAAATCATCATCTACTTTGATAAATCAAGGAAGATTATCCACAAAGCAAAGGTATAAACACATTTTATCAAAGTTATTTTTAATTGTTTGAATCAAAATTTAGATCTAATATTTCAAAACTCCAAAACCTTAGATCTATATGTTTATAAGTGTTATATGTTTAGATCTATCACTTTTGATGATCAAAAGTTAGATTAAAAGCAAGAAAAAGGAAACTATGTTTTCAAAATTAGAAAATCTTGATTTTCTTAGCATAAATTATGTTTTGCTTGGATTTGGTGAAGGTTTGATGTAATAAAACATGGATCATGATAGATCCATGAGTATAAGGTGTATTAGTATGTATTATGATGGTTTATGATGTTTAATGTTGGGTTAATCAAGAGACCTAGGAAGATTTCTTAGAAAACACAAAAGTTTAAAAATCAAATTTTGGAGAAAACGGAACATAATATTAAAACGACCATATCTCTCATTGTGTTTTGAATTTTTGAGTGTGGTTAATTTTTAGAGTTAGATCTAGAAGTCTTATAACTTTTTCAAGTGGAATCACTGAAAAATTCCATGTAGATTTTCGTGTGGACTATTTTTTGTAAAGGACGCCAAAATTGAAAATGCCAAAAAGTAAGCTGTCCAGAAATTTTAAGGGCATTTTCGTCAACTTAATTAATGTATTAAATTCTAACCTTTGGGACATGAAAATATATGGGATAAAGTAGCTTGTGTTCAAAAATGAGCTCATTCCGACTTAAATTAAGCAAGTTATGACTATTTCAATATTTGCGTTTTTTCGACGAAAATCGCTATAACCGGAGTTGTATAACTCCGATGGCCATGAAATTTAAACTGGAGGCTCACGTTAACATGTGTAAGATCCCGCCAAGAGTTAAAATTGTTTGGAGTTAAGCGTGAGATAGCTATTTTCTTAAGAAATTAACTAGAAATGGATTTTTGAAAAATACTAAAGGAAATTGAAAAATTCCTGAAAAATTATTTTTTGTGTATGAAATACATGTATTTATGTGTGTACAAAAGATAAAAAAATAATAAGATGATTAGGTTAAAAAAATGGAATCCAGGTTGCTGGATTAGAATCCTATTTGCTGGATTGCAATCTGGTTTGGTGGATTGACCATCAAGTTGCTGAAATGATCTGTTTGGATAATCCAGGTTGCTGGATTAAAGAATTAGTGAATCCATATTGCTGGATTGTAGGTAAGTTGAATCCAGGCTTGCTGGATTAGATGTTAGTTGAATCTAGGCTTGCCGGATTGGATAACAGTTGAATCAAGGCTTGCTGGATTGGAGGTCAGTTGAATCCAGTCTGCTGGATTGGAAAATAATTTACTAAATTGAAATTCAGTCTGAATCCAGGTTGCTATATTAGGTATTCAACTTACTAAATTATAAAGGACTTATAAAATGAAAGACTAAGTGTTAATTCACAAGTTATATGATACAGTAGTGTTAAGTCTAAGGTAGTACAATCGTACTCTTTAATGGTTGATGTATAGTAGCTGGGCTAAACGACTCCTTCATATGAAAAAGGGATCTACGAATTAGTAACCGATCTAACTCACTATGAAAATAGTGTAGATTAGACGTAAACTAATTTGTTAGTTGTTTGTGGGAAACCACTCAGTATACTATATTGAATATTATTAAAGACTTGACGTGTGCTAGGTTTAGACTTGTGTATATGTATAGTGTTAATGTTATCTAATATTTAACTATGTGTTTAAATGTTAGATAGTTTACTTATAAGGTATGTTATGCTAATTGAAAGATCAATCTTATAACTGATAGGTCTTTACAATAAAGCGATTAAATTATATTACCTAGCAGTAATCGACGGTACATGCAAGTTTTCTCTAACTCAACCTTGAGTTATATTTCAAAGCATGTTCGTGAATAATTATTGTTAATTATTCACATCTATACTGATTATTGATTCGCACTTAGTGCATGTTGCATATGTTCATCAAGTATGAAAGGCTGATCACCTTTATTACCCTAAGATTCAGTTAAATTTGTTCATGTTCATTGTTGGTCATTCATCATTATTGTCTCGGCCATTCAGTTATATAAATTGATTCATGTTCTTTCACCAATATTATATTATTGAAAGTTTGTCAGCTTATTATTCTTTTCAATCATGATATATCTTCATTTGAACTTAAACTTGCTGGACAAACTTTTTGCTCACCCTTGCTATATCATGATAAATATTTCAGATTAAAAAAGAAACTTCGGACACAGTCAAAGGCAAAGACAAGTTCCAGGATGGAATTATTATACGGTTAAAATGGTAATAGTATAGGATACAAATGACATTGTATGTCGTGTAGGATATTGAATGCAGGTATTAAGATAAGGTTACAGACCTTGAAAATTATGTTGTAAAAGTTATTGTATAAATAATTTATGTTTATATCTTCCGCAATAGTTATAGAAATGATGTATCGTAATGTACCAGGTCCGAGGTTCTTAGGATCCTGATTTGGGGCGCTACAACGAATGATTAAATAAATAATTCAGATCGTTTCAAAAACAGTGTTCGTGAGACAAACTAGAATCACTAGCATCAAGCCTTAAATAAAATTAAATCAACGAGAAAAAAAGCACAACAATTATTAAATTAAAAAAGTAAGTCAACTGAATCCGACCTATACATGAACACTTCATCATTCTGATTGATATCCTTCTTGCAGTTGTAGCAATTTTCGAGTAATCTTCCAATGGCGTCAAAATTACTCTCCTGAACCGGTGACGTCAGAGTCAGAACCCTGGGCAGCGACCGTACTTGTTTGGTGCTTTCCACCAGAGACGGCTTCAAACACTTGAGCCGCTTCACAGCAACCGACGGAAGGGGAGCTGTAAATTTTTGGGAAATATTAAAATAAGAATTAAATAAAGAAAATTCTTATTAAATGATATGTTGTGTAATATTATATTGCATAAGTGAGTATGAATTATGCAATATGTGATTGTTGTGTATAATAAATATATTAGTATTATATATTTATTATATGTAAGTAAATTGTAGGAACAATTTATTTAAAGGAAAAAGAAATGAGTATTTATTAAAATAATTTATATAATTATTTTAATATGGTGAGATTAGTACACCGAATTTAAGTATATAGAATTATACTATGCGTTAAATAAGGTGAATTAAAATAATGAAAATATGTGGAATGGTAACACATATTTGTCATAAAGGATGTAATATATTGTATATGTAATATGTAGTATAAGAAATGTTAGTATAATTATAAGTGTTAGAGAAATTCGAAACATAAGGAGAGAATGGGAAAGCTAAGCAGTGGGTTGATTTGCTGAGTCATTAAAGACTTAAGCAGTTGGTGGCAATATAATATCCCTTTGTAAGTTATTCATTACAAAATCTTCTTGGGTTCTTATATAATCATCAAATTTGGCAAGGAAATCAAGCTTAGTTACTGAAGTTAGTATTAATCGGCATCAAAGGTGGATTGTAGGGCTGTTGCAATAAGGAATTTGAATTAAATAGCAAATAAGGAGGTAAGTTATGAGATTATATTGCAATTTCAAAAGTAGAATGTATATATATATACATACATATGTGAATATTAACTAATAATAGTGTTAAATGAAAAATTGAACTGTTGTTTGAGCTATGATAGCTATTGTTGGGCCATGATTATTTGGGCCAGTCGGATATTACTTATTTTGAGCCCTCCGGGTCAAACCCATTTTACCCTTGGAGTATTGGGCTATTATCTAAATGGTTATTTAAGCAAGAATTGGGCTGGGGCCGAAAGTGGGGGACAGGTGGCAGCTCTTGGGACAATGACTTATTAGGGAAGGATTAGCAAAAAGGTGATTAACAGGCGGCTAATTGAAATGATGGGCCAAGCCATCTTAAGCCACCTTCATTAATGAGGAGTTGACATAATGTTGACTGAGTGGAGAGCAAGGTATGGTAAAGCCTGCATGCAGCCAACTGACGTAAGCATCGGGGGAAAACATGCAAGTTGGTGAGATAATATAAGGCTACGGAGTATCATAACGGAGGGGGGTAACTGATCATTTTTTCTCTCCAGACACTAGAACACACAACCTCCATTGTTAATCCTTTTTTCCGGCCTGTATTTATTCTCACACTGGAGCAATCCCCGGTGGCCCAAAGCCGTCGAGATCCGGTGCTGACGTGTTTACTGTGCAGGATTGAAGCGCATTTTGGTGATTGAGGCGCATGGCGAAATCTTGGCGTTAACATTGGCGCTAGAAGGAGGGGCTTTTCTAGTGATTCTGATTCTCAATCACAAACATTCACCGTCTTACGTTGGAAGCTATGGTGAAAAGTAAGACGGTTACAGCCGAAGGACAGCCGACGACTGCTAGTTCTTCTTTGCAAAGAATCTCGGTGAAGGATAGGTTGGGTCCTTCGGTAAGTATCCATGATAGACTTGGGTCACAAGAAGTTTCGGGAGGATCTCATGCTAGAGATCATGGTGATACCAAGAAGAAGTTATTTTCTAATGCTAGCAAAGGTCCTGACAAGGATCGAAAAAGGATGGTAGGCACACCGCCTAGAACCCAGCACCGAGAAGGTCAGGCAGACAAAATTTCTACTTTGGCAAAAATGGCACAAGAGACCGACACGGCTTTGAAAGCACTTCTGCAGCAGAGGGAGGATATCTCCAAACAGATGGTCCTTGTGGCTGAGAAAGAAGATGAAGCATCCAGCTACACTCGACCGGAGAGACGGGGTAGGTCATCAGGCCGAAGAGCCAGAAGGGATGAAGATTCTAGGCAGTCTGAAAGCAGGTCTCATAGTCATTCTCCTGACAGAAGACAAAGCCGGTCACGAGAGTATTCACCCAAAGCTTTGAAAAAGATGTCTCGTATTGAGTATCGTCAGAATATTAGGAGGGATAGGCATCGAAGCAGGTCGAGGAATCGTTCTTCAGAGAATCTGAAGAGGGTACCCCGCCATAGAGATTCTCGCCTCGGCCGAAGTGATTCGAAAACATCTGGTTCGGATGAAAGAGGGCGGGATGAACAGAAGAAGAAGAGCTCCCCAAAGAAAGAAGCTACTTCCCCGCCCGAAGGAGTAGAGGACCTGGCGAAAGAAATGAAAGAACTTCGGAAGCAGTTGGCAGAAGTTCAGCAGGGGAAAAAGACTCTGGGTAAAAAAGCTTCTCCTTTCTCTCCTGAAATTCTAAAGGAGAAGGCAGATCCCAGTAAGAAGCTTCCCCACATGGAAAGTTACGATGGTTCGGGGGACCCGTACGACCATAATCAGGCGTTTGAGAGGTTGATGGATTATTACGACTACTCAGACGCAGCTAAATGTCAGACCTTTGGAATGACGTTAAGAAAGGATGCAAGGCAGTGGATGGGAACTTTGGCTTCGGATTCGATTTCATCTTGGGCTGATTTGATTGATAAGTTCCATGCTCGGTTCGGGAACAACAAAAGAAGGGGAAAGCCCACAGGATCATTGGCGCAAGTGAGGCAATACTCGAGTGAGACTCTGGGTCAATATGTGAAAAGGTTTAGAGAAGCTGTGGGGCAAGTTTCAGATCTCAACGATCCTCAGGCAGTGGGGTTGTTTCAAAATGGCTTGGATCTGGTGAAGTCAGAGAAACTGGTGAAGAAACTGATGTTCAAACATCCTAAAAGCTTGGCTAAAGCATTTAAGAAAGCGAATGGCTTCATTGTGGTAGAAGAGGCGATGGCCAGTTTGAAGCAAAGCTCTTCGGAGAAGGCAAAAGGGAAAGACAAGGAAAAGATAGATGGTAGTCAGAGGAAGAATGGTGGCGGTAATGATCGGTTCGAATGGAATCAGAAGAGGTATAACAACAGTTGGGCACCCCGAGGAGATCGTCCGCTTGCTCCGGCTCAGAAGGTGAATAAGGTGTATACTTAACTTAATACAGATCGGGCCACTATTCTGGAGCAGATAAAGAACCAGCCATACTTCGAACCACCTAGAAACAATCCTAGGTCGGGGTCCAAGGATCCTGCTTTGTACTGTGACTACCACCGAGTGGTCGAACATGATACGAATTCCTACTGGAGTTTGAAGGAGTTCATTGAGAGAAAAGTTCAAAATGGTACTCTGGTACAATATGTAGCAGGTCGAGAACAGCAGAGGGAACAGCCCAGGAATAGGGAGTTAGCACAAGTTGCCCAGCCGGTTCAACCAGTGCCGAACCAGGCGACAAGGCATGTTGTAGATGTAATCTCTGGGGGTAACATGGGCAAGGTTGCAGGGAAGAAAAGACGGGGATATCTGGACTCGGTGATGACTCTGGCAGATAAACCTCTGAAGGCTGAAAGGGCGTACCCGGGTTCCGTAATCTCTTTCACAGATGAAGATTTTCCTTCGGAACCTATCAAACCATATGAGGGAGCCTTGGTGATCACTGCACAAGTTAGTTCGGTGGATATGAAGAGGATTATGATCGACAATGGCTCTTCGGTGGATATTCTATATGCTCATGCTTATCACTGGATGCCTTTGGATGGTCAAAAGATGGAAATTGGGCACAATGTTCGAAATAGCGCTCGAGGCGTACGCCTCGAGGCGCGCCTCGTGGCGAGGCGGCGAAAGGCTAAGGCGAGGCGTACGCGATTGTGGGCTTCGACGAACTTTGCACCTTCTTCGACCGAGGCGTCCGCCTCAAGGCGTTGCGCCTCAAGGCGTATGCGAGGTGTGAGCCTTGGTTTGGCTTTAAGAAAACCTAAAACGACTCGTTTCATAAAATCGCTAACCTAAAATCGCGTCAGCCTCTTTCGCGTCAGCCTCTTTCGCGTCCGCCTCTCCTTCTTCTTCCTTCGTCTGGTCTGGTCGTCTTCTTCGTCTGGTCTTGGGTCCTCTTCTTCGTCTGTCTAGGTCGGCTGGGTCGTCTTCTTCGTCTGGTCTAGGTCGTCGGCTGGTCCTCGTGGGTTCCAGGCTTCTACCCTTAATTTCTGGTGAGATAATAAGGTTTTGTTAATTTATGTTAATGTATTTTTAATTTCTGTTAAGGTTTATTTAATTTCTGTTAAACTTTTTTAATTTCTGTTAAGGTTTTTTAATTTCTGTTAAAATTTTTTAATTTCTGTTAAGGTTTTTTAACTTATTACCATATATTTGTTATATATTAACATATATAATATATTAACATATATTTTATATATGTTGTGATTAACATATATTTAACATATATGGTATTCTTATATTTGGTTTTTTTATTACACACTTACAGTGAATTTAGATTATGGGTAAGAAAGATCCTGCATGGAAATATGGCACTACAGCCCCTGGAGTTAATAAAGCTCATTTATATGTGGAATGCAATTTTTGTAAGAAAATTTGCAAATGAGGGATTACAAGGTTGAAAAATCATCTTGTGGGTAATCATAGTAACGTCGAGGCTTGAAAAAAAGTACCAAGCGAAGTGAAGGAAGAGCTTGCTTCATATATGAAGAAAAATATGGACTCCAAGGAGGAAAGACAAAGAGATGAAGCTGAAAAAATACAAAGTGGGCCTTATTATGGTGGTCATCCATCCTTGGGAATGGGAGGTTCAAGTGTGGGTAGTGCCTCCGAGAGGGGAGTTCGGGGACCCATGGACAGATTTGTTGTGGATGTTGATGCTGGTGATGATGATGCTACTACTACAAGGCGTACCGTATTTTCAAAGGAGTCTCGTAATACAGTCTGTCTTGATATAGGTAGATTCTTCTTTGAAAACGGGATTCCCTTCAATGTTGCAGATAGTCCTTCATTTATAAATATGTGTCGGTCTATTGGGAACTATGGTCGTGCTTACCCCATACGAGCTTAGCTCTTGGATATTGAAGGAGGAAGAGAAGACTACAAAGGCCTTTGTTGAAGAGGTAAAGAAGACTTGGGCACATACGGGGGTGTCAATCTTGTCGGATGGTTGGAAAGATATTAGGGGAAGACAACTAATAAACTTTCTTGTAAACAACCCCCATGGAACTGTATTTTTTGAAATCTGTTGATGCATCTGATGCAATTAAAGATGCTAATTTGATGTTTAAACTACTTGATGAGGTTGTTGAGGAAGTGGGAAAAGACCTTGTCATTCAAGTAGTCACTGACAATGCATCTAATTATAAGGCGACGGGGAGGATATTAATGGAGAAGAGGCCACGTATGTGGTGGACACCGTGTGCCGCGCATTGCATTGATTTGATGCTTGAGAAGCTTGGAGAGTTGCCTCAACATAAAAATGCTTTGACAAAGGCAAAGAAGGTAATTACTATTATTATTATTTGGTTATAATTTTTTTTATTCAATGAATACTTGAATTATTATTATTTTTTTATGAATGTCATTACGTAGGTTAGCAACTTCATATATAATCATGGATGGGCCTTGGTATTGATGAGGGCAAACACTAATAAAGACCTTGTTCGGCCAGCCACCACTAGATTTGCCACTGCTTATTTAACTTTGCAGAGTATGCATAGTTTGAGACAGCCTTTGGAGGCTATGTTTACATCTAGGGAGTGGGCAAATTGTGCTTGGGCAAAAAAACTTGAAGGTAAGGAGGAGAGAAAAATCATATTGAGTGATAGGAATTTTTTGGGTAGCGTGGGATATGCAATTAAGACCACAAAACCTCTAGTAGGCGTATTGAGGATGGCAGATTCAGAGAAGGTGCCGGGAATGGGATTTTTATATGGTGCCATGGACAATGCAAAAGAAGAGATTGCAAAAAATCTGGATAATGAGGAGGGGGCCTATAAAGAGATATGGAGCATAATAGATGCTAAGTGGGATAATCAGTTGCATCGGCATTTGCACGCTGCTGCATATTATTTGAATCCTCATTTTCAATATGAAGACAATTTCTATGCCAATGCGGAAGTTAAGGTGGGATTGTACTCTTGTATGGACAAGCTTATTCCTAACGTTGTGGAAAGAGAGAAAGCTGATTTGCAAATGGATGCATTCCGATTAAGGCAAGTGTGACGCCCCCAGAATAGGTCCAGTCAACCCAACCCATTCTGAGTCGCCAAATACATGGTACAAAATTCAAATACAAACTTTATATCATACGGTCGTGCAAAATACGACCACACAACTGTGAGTGTCAATACAAATATGTAGAAAATATTAATATTCAAACTAAGTCCTCATTACAATTATTATCACACTATTTATCAGAAATAGTGAGGACTACTACTGCTCTAACTCAGACCATCACTCTGTCCCCCGACTAGTCCCTGCGACATTCTCATTTCCTGAAGAGGACAACAGATGAAAAGGGTGAGCTCAACTAGCCCAGTAAATAATATTATGACTAAGATAATGGAAAATGAATTATCGTTAGCCTTCAATAAATCAGATAAAATATTATTGACAACAAGTTTTAGATCAATATTCGCAGCGCAAATAACCGTTCATCATTAATATTTTATCCCTGTAACATCAATCAATATACATCTCAAATCAAATATTCATCTTTGCACTACAGGCCAAAGATATTCATTTGTATCATCAGTGATCATGTTCATCTCAACACCTGTAATCTTTGCACTACGGCCAAAGATATTCATCAGGTAATCATTCATTTTTGCTCTACAGGCCAAAGATATTCAGTTATATCACCACTTAGGACTAAGAATAATGAAAAACCATATAAATAATGAATCCAGTGAAATAAAGGATAAGATTAAGGATTCGCATTTTAGTTTAACAAAGTTCAAAAATACTCCATAATAATATTTTGTGGAGCAAAATTCAAGAATATAGCTCAAAACTTGGATACAATCAAAGATAAATACCTTAACAAGCAATTTGGACATATAGAAGAAAATTTAATTTTTCCGTGAATAATGCCGTATACGTGAATAGTAACCCCGACGGAAAAATAAGAATTTCATAACAAAATTCATGCCAATATTTCGGTATAATGATATTGAAAAGAATTACATCATTTACGAAAGAAAATAGTATCCCTTACCTCAAAAGAATAGTACCTCTGACCGGAATATCGGATATAATACCGAAGGAAACTTGCACTGAATAGTAACACTCAAAGTATCTAAATACTCACAAAAATACGCTCGATATTATAGAGAAAGAAAACTTCTGATTCTGGTGTGATTTTCAATTCTAACCTAAGCACCCTATTTATAGGAAAAACTTAGGATGCCAAAGGAGACTAAATTAATAAAATAATATTATTATTTTTTAAAATTTCCGCCGCCTGGCGGCTTTCCAAAAAAATCAGATTTTCAACAAAAGATATGAATTATTGAGTTGATAATGTGAAATACTGTGCAGTGACAATTATTGAATCAATAATACCAAAATATCAACTGTAGCCATTATTGAATCAATCATATAAAATGGCAACGTAGCAATTATTGAGTCAATAATAAAAAATATTGAACAGTAATTACTGTAACAATAATTGAGTAAGTGCCTTCTCACGTAAGACTCAATAATTCAAAATACTGTGTAATACCGTGTGCTACTGTGCAACACCGCGTATCACTTTATTTTAACCACCGGGTATTTCAACAGTACTAACGGTAACAACTACGTCGTTATTTTATAAAAAGATTATTTCTGTCGCTTTCTATATCCGACAGTTATTCTGTTGTGGGGTCCACAAATAGCTGAGCCGTCGTACGAATATTCCCCGACAACAAGAATATTCCACGGCCAAACGAATATTCCCCGACAACAAGAATATTTTATAACCACTTTCTCATTTTAAAATATTCGCACATTTCACCCATAACTTTCATATTTATCAAATCAACACCTTACTATTTCGAAATAATATATAAAGAAAATTAAATCTTTATTCATAAAAGTTGGGGTCTTACAACCTCCCCGCCTTATGAAATTTCGTCCTCGAAATTGACGTACGTACCTGGTATGTCGAAAAGGTGAGGATACCTCGCTTTCATTTCCGATTCCAACTCCCAGGTCATTTCCTCAATTGCATGGTTTCTCCACAAAACTTTAACTTGAGGTATAATTTTCGAGCGTAGGACATGCTTCTTCCTATCCAAGATCTTGACATGTACCTCCTCATACGTTCAGCTATCTCGTCTGGTTCTAACTCAATAATGCGGTTTGGATCCTTCACATATTTACATAACACGGATATGTGAAACACGTTATGAACACGAGACATGCTTGGAGGTAAAGCGAGTCTATAGGCCACATTTCCTACTCGGTCAAGAATCTCAAATGAACCAATGAATCGTGGATTGAGCTTTTCTCTCTTCCCAAACCTCGTAACTCCTTTCCACGGAGCAACACGTAATAACACATGGTCCCCAACATTAAATTCTACGTCCTTTCGATGAAGATCCGCATAACTCTTTTGTCGATCTTTTACTGTTTGTATACGTTGTCGGATCATTTGAATTTTTTCTTAAGTCATACGTACCAACTCCGGTCCCAACAATGTTGCTTCATCCACCTCATTCCAGCATACTGGAGAACGACACTTTCTCCCATACAACGCTTCGAATGGAGCTACGCCTATACTTGCCTGATAACTGTTGTTATAGGAGAATTTCACCAATGGTAAATACTTATCCCAACTCCCTTTGAAGTCTAGAACACAGAGTCTCAATAGATCTTCAAGAGTTTGAATAGTCCTCTCCGATTGTCCGTCTGTTTGAGGATGATAAGCCGAACTGAATCGTAAATCCGTACCCATAGCTTTCTGTAAACTGATCCAAAATCGTGAAGTAAATCTGGGGTCACGATCCGAAACTATGGATACTGGCATGCCATGCAATCTCACAATCTCATTCACGTACATATGAGCAAGACGTTCAAGGGAATAAATTTCTTGTATCGGCAAGAAATGAGCAGACTTGGTTAATCTATCAACAATAACCCAAATTGCATCTATGCCTTGAGAAACCTTAGGAAGACCCGTAACGAAATCCATCGTAATGTGTTCCCACTTCCATTTTGGAATCTCCAGTGGTTGCAATGGACCCTTCGGTACTTGATGCTCCGCCTTTACACGTTGACAAATTAAACATCTCGAAATAAACTCTGCGATCTCTCTCTTCATATTGCTCCACCAAAATGTATGTCGAAGATCACGATACATTTTGGTACTCCCAGGATGGATTGCAAATGGTGTGTTGTGTGCCTCCATCATGATTCTATACTTCAAGTCAGAATCGTTAGGAACACAAAGTCTGGAGTTGACTCGAAGTATTCCCACTTCATCGATTCTTGCTTCTGAAATTGCACCTTCTTGCACCTTCTTCTTCATCTTCATCAGCTCCGCATCCGTAGCTTGAGCAGCTTTAACTTTATCAATCAAAGCTGGTTCTACGCGTATACTTGACATCATCGCACTCGTTCCCACATATGATCTTCTACTCAACGCGTCAGCTACCACGTTCGCTTTTCCAGGATGGTATTGGATGGTATGATCGTAATCTTTCAATAGCTCAAGCCAACGTCGTTGCCGCATGTTAAGTTCCTTCTGAGTGAAGAAATATTTAAGGCTCTTATGATCTGTATAGATCTCCACTTTCTCTCCGTACAAGTATTGTCTCCAGATCTTCAATGCAAAAACGACAGCTGCCAACTCTAGATCATGAGTAGGATAATTCCTCTCATATTCTTTGAGTTGTCGCGAGGCATAGGTTATGACTTTCCCATGTTGCATGAGAACACATCCTAACCCTTTGCCCGAAGCATCGTTGTAGATAACAAATCCATCCGAACCAGATGGTATTGTCAGAACAGGTGCCGAGATAAGTCTTCTCTTGAGCTCTTGGAAGCTCTTCTCGCATTCCTAGCTCCAAACGAATTTTGTATCTTTCCGAGTCAACTGAGCGCATTCCTCGCTCCAAACGAATTTTGTATCTTTCCGAGTTAACTGAGTTAATGGAGTAGCGATTCGAGAAAATCCCTCTACGAACCTCCGATAATAACCTGCTAAGCCCAGAAAGCTTCGTACTTCGGTTACCGACTTAGGTTGCTCCCAGCTTTGTATTGCTTCAATCTTCGCCGGGTCAACAGATACTCCACGTTTCGATACCACATGCCCAAGGAATGCTACTTCCTCAAGCCAAAACTCGCATTTCTTCAGCTTGGCATATAGCTTATTCTCACGAAGCTTTTGAAGTACCAACTTCAAGTGGTGCTCATGATCTTCACGGCTTTTAGAATAAATGAGGATGTCATCAATAAAGACAACAACGAACTGATCCAAATATTCCTTAAATACACGATTCATCATATCCATGAAAGCAGCAGGAGCATTAGTCAATCCAAAAGACATGACTAAGAACTCATAATGCCCGTACCGAGTTCTAAAAGCAGTCTTTGGAATATCCTCAGTTTTAATTTTTAGCTGATGATATCCAGAACGAAGATCGATCTTTGAAAAGAACTGTGCTCCTTGCAACTGGTCGAACAGGTCATCAATATGAGGTAACAGATACCTATTCTTGATGGTGACATGGTTCAACTCCCGATAGTCAATACAAAGTCGCATACTCCCGTCTTTCTTCTTTACGAATAAAACAGGAGCACCCCAAGGAGACGTACTAGGACGAATAAAACCGATATCTAACAATTCCTGTAATTGGACCTTTAACTCCTGAAGTTCAATAGGAGCCATTCGATATGGGGTTTTAGAAATGGGCTTTGTACCGGGCTCAAGGTCAATAAAGAATTCAACTTCACGTTATGGGGGTAGACCGGGAAGTTCTTCGGGAAATACATCAGGAAATTCATTAACAACAGAAATATCATTCAAATTTGATGTATTCTGGTTTAGATCAGTGACATGAGCTAAGAAAGCTTGACATCCGTTTTTCAATAAACGAATAGCTTTGTGATTTAAAATGATATTGACTGATTTTAGTGATTTGGTGATTTGAATTCGCACAACAAGTTGATTAGGAATATGAAAACTAACAACCTTACGAAAATAATCAATTTTGGCATGGTAAGTGGTTAACCAGTCAACTCCTAAAATCACGTCAAATACAAGTATTTTCAAAGATATAAGATCAACAGGTAAGGTAAAGGTACCAATCTGAATCAAGCAAGATTTTAAACTGTAGATGTAACGAAGGTTTCTCCTAACGGAGTTTCAACAAATAAGTCAAAGTCTAATTTATCAGAAATCAAGTTCAAACGTTGAGCACAAGCAGGCGAAATAAAGGAATGGGTAGCACAGGTATCTAACAAGGTGTAAACTTCGCAAGAGTTTATGATTAGCTTACTCGTAATCACCTCGTATGGATTCCTCGCGTTTTGAGCTGTCACGACAAACGCGCTTCCAGGAATCACCGACTTTGACTTGTCCGAAATCGCCTTTGGAATCACCACCCCCGCTGGACTTGGTTTCGCAATAGGACAATCTCGAGCTATATGTCCTTCTTTTCCACAATTATAACATGCTTTGAACTGTTGTGGGCAGTTTGGGCTGATGTGTCCCTCTTTCCCGCACTTATAGCATACGACCGGTGGTCATTCTCCTCCCCTAGAAACAGTTGATGCTGGTGCTGATGTCGACGTCTTCACGTTCTCATTATTGTACCTTCTCTTCTTGAAATCTCCCCCCGATTCGCTTCTTCTACTATCATGGCCACGATTACCACCGGAATGGTTACCGCTTCTGTCATACTTTCCTCCTCGCTGGTTGTCATTGCTCCGATGACTGCTGCCACCGGTACGACCTTGGTTGTGGTCCATCGGTTGAACATAATCATTATCTCGTTCTAATAACTGGGCCCTATTTACTACATCCTAATATAAAGAAAATTTATGAGAAATGAGGTATTGACGTATTTCGGGTTTCAAACCTCTCAGAAACTTCCGCGTCATACATTCCTCATTCTCCACTAAATGAGGTGCAAACCTGGACAGCTCCACGAACTTAGCCTCGTACTGGGATACCGTCATGTTATTTTGTTCGAGTCTAATAAATTTTACTTCCTTCATATGACGAATACTTTCAGGAAAATACTTGTCATTGAACAGTTTCTGGAATGCTTCCCAAGACATCTTGAGTGCGGCAGGCTGGGTACGCTTCACGGATTTCCACCAGTAATCTGCCTCTCCACGAAACATAAATGTGGCGAAAGGAAACTTCTGTTCCTCCATGCATCCCAAGACATCAAATATCTTGGTAATTTGTTTAATCCACGTCTCCGCCTTGATCGGATCTGGCTTTCCCAGAAACTCTGGTGGTCCCAATTCTTTGAACTGCTTGGCAATGACAATTCGCGTATTGTTATTATCTCCACCTGTATGTTGCACACGAGTCTCCCTCGTCTGGTTTTGCATGAACTGCAGAAAACTTCTAAACATCTCATCGTTTATCGTCTGACCAGCGTTGTTTTCAGGATGAACATTGCCTTCTTGTTGCACGTTCTCCTGGTTAGTGATTAAAGGTGTCTCCACGGTCTCATTCACTTCGTTGTTAACATTCTCAGCTGTCATTCTCAAATACTGCCATAAAACAAGGGTTAATTAAACAAATAACATCTCACATATGAACCCTATGCTCCAACTGACCAATTAAATACCACATAAGCTTAGGTAGGACATACTAGTGAAGAATTTACTCGTCTCTCCCCTCCTAGTTCTATTCCCCGATCTCCGCCAGAGACCATATCCCTAAGCTCTGATACCAACTGTGACACCCCCAGAATAGGTCCAGTCAACCCAACCCATTCTGAGTCGCCAAATACATGGTACAGAATTCAAATACAAACTTTATATCATACGGTCGTGCAAAATACGACCACACAACTGTGAGTGTCAATACAAATATGTAGAAAATATTAATATTCAAACTAAGTCCTCATTACAATTATTATCACACTATTTATCAGAAATAGTGAGGACTACTACTGCTCTAACTCGGACCATCACTCTGTCCCTCGACTAGTCCCTGCGACATTCTCATTTACTGAAGAGGACAACAGATGAAAAGGGTGAGCTCAACTAGCCCAGTAAATAATATTATGACTAAGATAATGGAAAATGAATTATCGTTAGCCTTCAATAAATCAGATAAAATATTATTGACAACAAGTTTTATATCAATATTCGCAGCGGAAATAACCGTTCATCATTAATATTTTATCCCTGTAACATCAATCAATATACATCTCAAATCAAATATTCATCTTTGCACTACAAGCCAAAGATATTCATTTGTATCATCAGTGATCATGTTCATCTCAACACCTGTCATCTTTGCACTACGGCCAAAGATATTCATCAGGTAATCATTCATCTTTGCTCTACAGGCCAAAGATATTCAGTTATATCACCACTTAGGACTAAGAATAATGAAAAACCATATAAATAATGAATCCAGTGAAATAAAGGATAAGATTAAGGATTCGCATTTTAGTTTATCCAAGTTCAAAAATACTCCATAATAATATTTTGTGGAGCAAAATTCAAGAATATAGCTCAAAACTTGGATACAATCAAAGATAAATACCTTAACAAGCAATTTGGACATATAGAAGAAAATTTAATTTTTCCGTGAATAGTGCCGTATACGTGAATAGTAACCCCGACGAAAAAATAAGAATTTCATAACAAAATCCATGCCAATATTTCGGTATAATGATATTGAAAAGAATTACATCATTTACGAAAGAAAATAACATCCCTTATCTCAAAAGAATAGTACCTCTGACCGGAATATCGGATATAATACCGAAGGAAACTTGCACTGAATAGTAACACTCAAAGTATCTAAATACTCACAAAAATACGCTCGATATTATAGAGAAAGAAAACTTCTGATTCTGGTGTGATTTTCAATTCTAACCTAAGCACCCTATTTATAGGAAAAACTTAGGATGCCAAAGGAGACTAAATTAATAAAATAATATTATTTTTTTTTTAAATTTCCGCCGCCTGGCGGCTTTCCAAAAAAATCAGATTTTCAACAAAAGTGGGGCCCACCCATTAAAAAAAATATTTATTTTCCGAAACTTCAATAATTCATAATAAATAGCCCCTTTGTCAGAAAAATACAAATGATATATTTTTTCCATAGAAAATTTAATTCTCTACAACTTTGTAGAAGGAAGTTTTTTTAAATTCCAAACATAAATTATCCGAAATCCATAAACAGATGATTTTTCCCCTCAAAATACTGATAAAAAATACATCAGCACTAATTCTTTCTTTTATATCCACAAAATAAATATTTTCTTATCATATAAATCAATAATTAATTATTCACAAATAATATTACAGAACTACAATATTGACAACCAGGTCGTTCACAGGAAAGAGGGGCCTTCCGATAAGAACTTCTCCATACTGGCGCGCAATTAAATAACCCCTCCTAGACAGAACTTCCTTAGACATTGTCAATAATGCTATATAATAATATTATTCAAATAATATGAATTATTGAGTTGATAATGTGAAATACTGTGCAGTGACAATTATTGAATCAATAATACCAGAATATCAACTGTAGCCATTATTGAATCAATCATATAAAATGGCAACGTAGCAATTATTGAGTCAATAAAATATCAATGTAACAATTATTGAGTCAATAAAATATCAACGTTGTAAGACCCCAACTTTTATGAATAAAGATTTAATTTTCTTTATATATTATTTCGAAATAGTAAGGTGTTGATTGATAAATGTGAAAGTTATGGGTGAAATGTGCAAATATTTTTAAAATGAGCAAGTGGTTATAAAATATTCTTGTTGTCGGGGAATATTCGTTTGGTCGTGGAATATTCTTGTTGTCGGAGAATATTCGTACGACGGCGCAGCTATTTGTGGGCCCCCACAACGGAATAACTTTCGGATATAGAAAGCGACAGAAATAACTTTTTTATAAGATAACGGCGTAGTTGTTACCGTTAGTACTGTTGAATTTCCCGGTGGTTAAAATACAGTGATACACGGTGTTGCATAGTAGCACACGGTATTGCACAGTAATTTTAATTATTGATTCTTATGTGAGAAGCCATTACTCAATAATTGTTACAGTAATTACTGTTCAATATTTTATATTATTGACTCAATAATTGCTACGTTGATATTTTATTGACTCAATAATTGCTACGTTGTCATTTTATATGATTGATTCAATAATGGCTACAGTTGATAATTTGGTATTATTGATTCAATAATTGTCACTGCACAGTATTTCACATTATCAACTCAATAATTCATATTATTTGAATAATATTATTAGATAACATTATTGACAATGTCTAAGGAAGTTCTGTCTAGGAGGGGTTATTTAATTGCGCGCCAGTAAGAAGAAGTCCTTATCGAAAGGCCCCCTCTTTCCTGGGAACGACCTGGTTGTCAATATTGTAGTTCTGTAATATTATTTGTGAATAATTAATTATTGATTTATATGATAAGGAAATATTTATTTTGTGGATATTAAAGAAGGAATTGGCGCTGATGAGTTTTTATCAATATTTTGGTGTGAGAAATCATCTGGTTGTGGATTTCGGATAATTTATGTTTGGAATTTGGAAAAACTTTCTTCTACAAAGTTGTAGAGAATTAAATTTCCTATAGAAGGACATCGAATTTGTATTTTTCTGGCAAAGGGGCTATTTATTATGAATTATTGAAGTTTCGGAAAATAAATATTTTTTTTAATAAATGGGTGGGCCCCACTTTTATTGTTGATTGAAAAATTCTGATTTTTTTTCTTAGCAGCCGGCGGCGGAGATTTTTTAATAAATAATATTATTTTATTATTTTAGTCTCCTTTGACATCCTAAGCTTTTCCTATAAATAGGGTGCTTAGGTTAGAATTGAAAATCACACTAGAATCAGAAGTTTTCTCTCTCTATAATATCAAGCGTATTTTTGTGAGTATTTCAATACTTTGAGTATTAGTATTCAGCGCAAGTTTCCTTCGGTATTATATCCGATATTCCAGTCAAAGGTACTATCTTTTTGAGGTAAGGGATGTTATTTTCTTTCGTAAATGATGTTATTCTTTTCAATATCATTATACAGAAATATTGTCATGGATTTTATATTGAAATTCTTACTTTTTTCGTCGGAGTTACTATTCACGTATACGGCACTATTCACGGAAAAATTAAAGTTTCTTTTATTTGTCCAAATTGCTTGTTAAGGTTACTATCTTTGATTGTATCCAAGTTTTGAGCTCTATTCTTGAATTTTGCTCCATAATTGATTATTACGAGGTATTTTTGAATTGGATATACTAAAATACGAATCCTTAGTCTTTATCTTTTATCTCACTGGATTCGTTTTTTTTTAAATATTTTTCATCATTCTCAGTCCTAAAAGGTGATGTAACTGAATATCTTTGGCCTGTAGAGCAAAGATGAATGATTACTTGATGAATATCTTTGGCCTGTAGAGCAAAGATGAATGATTACCTGATGAATATCTTTGGCCGTAGTGCAAAGATGACAGGTGTTGAGATGAACATGACCACTGATGATACAAATGAATATCTTTGGCCTGTAGTGCAAAGATGAATATTGATTCGAGATGTATATTGATTGATGTTACAGGGATAAAATATTGATGATGGACTTTTAAATCATAGAAGATAGTAGACTTCATTCTCTGCTTAACTCTTCTAATGAATTGTTATTTTCGTTGCGAATATTGATCTAAAGTTGGTTGTCCATTATATTTTATCTGATTTGTTGAAGACTAACGATAATTTATTTTCCATTATCTTAGTCATAATATTCTTTACTGAGCTAGTTGAGCTCACCCTTTTCATCTGTTGTCCTCTTCAGGAAATGAGAATGTTGCGGGAACTAGTCGGGGGACAGAGTGATGGTCCGAGTTAGAGCAGTAGTAGTCCTCACTATTTCTGATAAATAGTGTGATAATAATTGTAATGAGGACTTAGTTTGAATCTTAATATTTTTTACATATTTGTATTGACACTCACAGTTGTGTGGTCGTATTTTGCACGACCGTATGATATAAAATTTGTATTTGAATTCTGTACCATGTATTTGGCGACTCAGAATAGGTTGGGTTGACTGGACCTATTCTGGGGGGCGTCACAAACGTAGCAATTATTGAGTCAATAATATAAAATATTGAACAGTAATTACTGTAACAATAATTGAGTAAGTGCCTTCTCACGTAAGACTCAATAATTCAAAATACTGTGTAATACCGTGTGCTATTGTGCAACACCGCGTATCACTGTATTTTAACCACCGGATATTTCAACAGTACTAACGGTAACAACTACGCCGTTATTTTATAAAAAGGTTATTTCTGTCGCTTTCTATATCCGACAGTTATTCTGTTGTGGGGTCCACAAATAGCTGAGTCGTCGTACGAATATTCCCCGACAACAAGAATATTCCACGGCCAAACGAATATTCCCCGACAACAAGAATATTTTATAACCACTTTCTCATTTTAAAATATTCGCACATTTCACCCATAACTTTCATATTTATCAAATCAATACCTTACTATTTCGAAATAATATATAAAGAAAATTAAATCATTATTCATAAAAGTTGGGGTCTTACAACCTCCCCTCCTTATGAAATTTCATCCTCGAAATTGACGTACGTACCTAGTATGTCGAAAAGGTGAGGATACCTCGCTTTCATTTTCGATTCCAACTCCCAGGTCATTTCCTCAATTGCATGGTTTCTCCACAAAACTTTAACTTGAGGTATAATTTTCGAGCGTAGGACATGCTTCTTCCTATCCAAGATCTTGACAGGTACCTCCTCATACGTTCAGCTATCTCGTCTGGTTCTAACTCAATAATGCGGTTTGGATCCTTCACATATTTACATAACACGGATATGTGAAACACGTTATGAACACGAGACATGCTTGGAGGTAAAGCGAGTCTATAGGCCACATTTCCTACTCGGTCAAGAATCTCAAATGAACCAATGAATCGTGGATTGAGCTTTTCTCTCTTCCCAAACCTCGTAACTCCTTTCCACGGAGCAACACGTAATAACACATGGTCCCCAACATTAAATTCTACGTCCTTTCGATGAAGATCCGCATAACTCTTTTGTCGATCTTTTACTGTTTGTATACGTTGTCGGATCATTTGAATTTTTTCTTAAGTCATACGTACCAACTCCGGTCCCAACAATGTTGCTTCATCCACCTCATTCCAGCATACTGGAGAACGACACTTTCTCCCATACAACGCTTCGAATGGAGCTACGCCTATACTTGCCTGATAACTGTTGTTATAGGAGAATTTCACCAATGGTAAATACTTATCCCAACTCCCTTTGAAGTCTAGAACACAGAGTCTCAATAGATCTTCAAGAGTTTGAATAGTCCTCTCCGATTGTCCGTCTGTTTGAGGATGATAAGCCGAACTGAATCGTAAATCCGTACCCATAGCTTTCTGTAAACTGATCCAAAATCGTGAAGTAAATCTGGGGTCACGATCCGAAACTATGGATACTGGCATGCCATGCAATCTCACAATCTCATTCACGTACATATGAGCAAGACGTTCAAGGGAATAAATTTCTTGTATCGGCAAGAAATGAGCAGACTTGGTTAATCTATCAACAATAACCCAAATTGCATCTATGCCTTGAGAAACCTTAGGAAGACCCGTAACGAAATCCATCGTAATGTGTTCCCACTTCCATTTTGGAATCTCCAGTGGTTGCAATGGACCCTTCGGTACTTGATGCTCCGCCTTTACACGTTGACAAATTAAACATCTCGAAATAAACTCTGCGATCTCTCTCTTCATATTGCTCCACCAAAATGTATGTCGAAGATCACGATACATTTTGGTACTCCCAGGATGGATTGCAAATGGTGTGTTGTGTGCCTCCATCATGATTCTATACTTCAAGTCAGAATCGTTAGGAACACAAAGTCTGGAGTTGACTCGAAGTATTCCCACTTCATCGATTCTTGCTTCTGAAATTGCACCTTCTTGCACCTTCTTCTTCATCTTCATCAGCTCCGCATCCGTAGCTTGAGCAGCTTTAACTTTATCAATCAAAGCTGGTTCTACGCGTATACTTGACATCATCGCACTCGTTCCCACATATGATCTTCTACTCAACGCGTCAGCTACCACGTTCGCTTTTCCAGGATGGTATTGGATGGTATGATCGTAATCTTTCAATAGCTCAAGCCAACGTCGTTGCCGCATGTTAAGTTCCTTCTGAGTGAAGAAATATTTAAGGCTCTTATGATCTGTATAGATCTCCACTTTCTCTCCGTACAAGTATTGTCTCCAGATCTTCAATGCAAAAACGACAGCTGCCAACTCTAGATCATGAGTAGGATAATTCCTCTCATATTCTTTGAGTTGTCGCGAGGCATAGGTTATGACTTTCCCATGTTGCATGAGAACACATCCTAACCCTTTGCCCGAAGCATCGTTGTAGATAACAAATCCATCCGAACCAGATGGTATTGTCAGAACAGGTGCCGAGATAAGTCTTCTCTTGAGCTCTTGGAAGCTCTTCTCGCATTCCTAGCTCCAAACGAATTTTGTATCTTTCCGAGTCAACTGAGCGCATTCCTCGCTCCAAACGAATTTTGTATCTTTCCGAGTTAACTGAGTTAATGGAGTAGCGATTCGAGAAAATCCCTCTACGAACCTCCGATAATAACCTGCTAAGCCCAGAAAGCTTCGTACTTCGGTTACCGACTTAGGTTGCTCCCAGCTTTGTATTGCTTCAATCTTCGCCGGGTCAACAGATACTCCACGTTTCGATACCACATGCCCAAGGAATGCTACTTCCTCAAGCCAAAACTCGCATTTCTTCAGCTTGGCATATAGCTTATTCTCACGAAGCTTTTGAAGTACCAACTTCAAGTGGTGCTCATGATCTTCACGGCTTTTAGAATAAATGAGGATGTCATCAATAAAGACAACAACGAACTGATCCAAATATTCCTTAAATACACGATTCATCATATCCATGAAAGCAGCAGGAGCATTAGTCAATCCAAAAGACATGACTAAGAACTCATAATGCCCGTACCGAGTTCTAAAAGCAGTCTTTGGAATATCCTCAGTTTTAATTTTTAGCTGATGATATCCAGAACGAAGATCGATCTTTGAAAAGAACTGTGCTCCTTGCAACTGGTCGAACAGGTCATCAATATGAGGTAACAGATACCTATTCTTGATGGTGACATGGTTCAACTCCCGATAGTCAATACAAAGTCGCATACTCCCGTCTTTCTTCTTTACGAATAAAACAGGAGCACCCCAAGGAGACGTACTAGGACGAATAAAACCGATATCTAACAATTCCTGTAATTGGACCTTTAACTCCTGAAGTTCAATAGGAGCCATTCGATATGGGGTTTTAGAAATGGGCTTTGTACCGGGCTCAAGGTCAATAAAGAATTCAACTTCACGTTATGGGGGTAGACCGGGAAGTTCTTCGGGAAATACATCAGGAAATTCATTAACAACAGAAATATCATTCAAATTTGATGTATTCTGGTTTAGATCAGTGACATGAGCTAAGAAAGCTTGACATCCGTTTTTCAATAAACGAATAGCTTTGTGATTTAAAATGATATTGACTGATTTTAGTGATTTGGTGATTTGAATTCGCACAACAAGTTGATTAGGAATATGAAAACTAACAACCTTACGAAAATAATCAATTTTGGCATGGTAAGTGGTTAACCAGTCAACTCCTAAAATCACGTCAAATACAAGTATTTTCAAAGATATAAGATCAACAGGTAAGGTAAAGGTACCAATCTGAATCAAGCAAGATTTTAAACTGTAGATGTAACGAAGGTTTCTCCTAACGGAGTTTCAACAAATAAGTCAAAGTCTAATTTATCAGAAATCAAGTTCAAACGTTGAGCACAAGCAGGCGAAATAAAGGAATGGGTAGCACAGGTATCTAACAAGGTGTAAACTTCGCAAGAGTTTATGATTAGCTTACTCGTAATCACCTCGTATGGATTCCTCGCGTTTTGAGCTGTCACGACAAACGCGCTTCCAGGAATCACCGACTTTGACTTGTCCGAAACCGCCTTTGGAATCACCACCCCCGCTGGACTTGGTTTCGCAATAGGACAATCTCGAGCTATATGTCCTTCTTTTCCACAATTATAACATGCTTTGAACTGTTGTGGGCAGTTTGGGCTGATGTGTCCCTCTTTCCCGCACTTATAGCATACGACCGGTGGTCATTCTCCTCCCCTAGAAACAGTTGATGCTGGTGCTGATGTCGACGTCTTCACGTTCTCATTATTGTACCTTCTCTTCTTGAAATCTCCCCCCGATTCGCTTCTTCTACTATCATGGCCACGATTACCACCGGAATGGTTACCGCTTCTGTCATACTTTCCTCCTCGCTGGTTGTCATTGCTCCGATGACTGCTGCCACCGGTACGACCTTGGTTGTGGTCCATCGGTTGAACATAATCATTATCTCGTTCTAATAACTGGGCCCTATTTACTACATCCTAATATAAAGAAAATTTATGAGAAATGAGGTATTGACGTATTTCGGGTTTCAAACCTTTCAGAAACTTCCGCGTCATACATTCCTCATTCTCCACTAAATGAGGTGCAAACCTGGACAGCTCCACGAACTTAGCCTCGTACTGGGATACCGTCATGTTATTTTGTTCGAGTCTAATAAATTTTACTTCCTTCATATGACGAATACTTTCAGGAAAATACTTGTCATTGAACAGTTTCTGGAATGCTTCCCAAGACATCTTGAGTGCGGCAGGCTGGGTACGCTTCACGGATTTCCACCAGTAATCTGCCTCTCCACGAAACATAAATGTGGCGAAAGGAAACTTCTGTTCCTCCATGCATCCCAAGACATCAAATATCTTGGTAATTTGTTTAATCCACGTCTCCGCCTTGATCGGATCTGGCTTTCCCAGAAACTCTGGTGGTCCCAATTCTTTGA
This sequence comes from Panax stipuleanatus, assembly GCA_020205555.1. Lineage (NCBI taxonomy): Eukaryota > Viridiplantae > Streptophyta > Magnoliopsida > Apiales > Araliaceae > Panax > Panax stipuleanatus. The sequence continues at coordinate 192,511 of JAINUT010002318.1, forward strand.
ACTGTTTGGCAATGACAATTCGCGTATTGTTATTATCTCCACCTGTATGTTGCACACGAGTCTCCCTCGTCTGGTTTTGCATGAACTGCAGAAAACTTCTAAACATCTCATCGTTTATCGTCTGACCAGCGTTGTTTTCAGGATGAACATTGCCTTCTTGTTGCACGTTCTCCTGGTTAGTGATTAAAGGTGTCTCCACGGTCTCATTCACTTCGTTGTTAACATTCTCAGCTGTCATTCTCAAATACTGCCATAAAACAAGGGTTAATTAAACAAATAACATCTCACATATGAACCCTATGCTCCAACTGACCAATTAAATACCACATAAGCTTAGGTAGGACATACTAGTGAAGAATTTACTCGTCTCTCCCCTCCTAGTTCTATTCCCCGATCTCCGCCAGAGACCATATCCCTAAGCTCTGATACCAACTGTGACACCCCCAGAATAGGTCCAGTCAACCCAACCCATTCTGAGTCGCCAAATACATGGTACAGAATTCAAATACAAACTTTATATCATACGGTCGTGCAAAATACGACCACACAACTGTGAGTGTCAATACAAATATGTAGAAAATATTAATATTCAAACTAAGTCCTCATTACAATTATTATCACACTATTTATCAGAAATAGTGAGGACTACTACTGCTCTAACTCGGACCATCACTCTGTCCCTCGACTAGTCCCTGCGACATTCTCATTTACTGAAGAGGACAACAGATGAAAAGGGTGAGCTCAACTAGCCCAGTAAATAATATTATGACTAAGATAATGGAAAATGAATTATCGTTAGCCTTCAATAAATCAGATAAAATATTATTGACAACAAGTTTTATATCAATATTCGCAGCGGAAATAACCGTTCATCATTAATATTTTATCCCTGTAACATCAATCAATATACATCTCAAATCAAATATTCATCTTTGCACTACAAGCCAAAGATATTCATTTGTATCATCAGTGATCATGTTCATCTCAACACCTGTCATCTTTGCACTACGGCCAAAGATATTCATCAGGTAATCATTCATCTTTGCTCTACAGGCCAAAGATATTCAGTTATATCACCACTTAGGACTAAGAATAATGAAAAACCATATAAATAATGAATCCAGTGAAATAAAGGATAAGATTAAGGATTCGCATTTTAGTTTATCCAAGTTCAAAAATACTCCATAATAATATTTTGTGGAGCAAAATTCAAGAATATAGCTCAAAACTTGGATACAATCAAAGATAAATACCTTAACAAGCAATTTGGACATATAGAAGAAAATTTAATTTTTCCGTGAATAGTGCCGTATACGTGAATAGTAACCCCGACGAAAAAATAAGAATTTCATAACAAAATCCATGCCAATATTTCGGTATAATGATATTGAAAAGAATTACATCATTTACGAAAGAAAATAACATCCCTTATCTCAAAAGAATAGTACCTCTGACCGGAATATCGGATATAATACCGAAGGAAACTTGCACTGAATAGTAACACTCAAAGTATCTAAATACTCACAAAAATACGCTCGATATTATAGAGAAAGAAAACTTCTGATTCTGGTGTGATTTTCAATTCTAACCTAAGCACCCTATTTATAGGAAAAACTTAGGATGCCAAAGGAGACTAAATTAATAAAATAATATTATTTTTTTTTTAAATTTCCGCCGCCTGGCGGCTTTCCAAAAAAATCAGATTTTCAACAAAAGTGGGGCCCACCCATTAAAAAAAATATTTATTTTCCGAAACTTCAATAATTCATAATAAATAGCCCCTTTGTCAGAAAAATACAAATGATATATTTTTTCCATAGAAAATTTAATTCTCTACAACTTTGTAGAAGGAAGTTTTTTTAAATTCCAAACATAAATTATCCGAAATCCATAAACAGATGATTTTTCCCCTCAAAATACTGATAAAAAATACATCAGCACTAATTCTTTCTTTTATATCCACAAAATAAATATTTTCTTATCATATAAATCAATAATTAATTATTCACAAATAATATTACAGAACTACAATATTGACAACCAGGTCGTTCACAGGAAAGAGGGGCCTTCCGATAAGAACTTCTCCATACTGGCGCGCAATTAAATAACCCCTCCTAGACAGAACTTCCTTAGACATTGTCAATAATGCTATATAATAATATTATTCAAATAATATGAATTATTGAGTTGATAATGTGAAATACTGTGCAGTGACAATTATTGAATCAATAATACCAGAATATCAACTGTAGCCATTATTGAATCAATCATATAAAATGGCAACGTAGCAATTATTGAGTCAATAAAATATCAATGTAACAATTATTGAGTCAATAAAATATCAACGTTGTAAGACCCCAACTTTTATGAATAAAGATTTAATTTTCTTTATATATTATTTCGAAATAGTAAGGTGTTGATTGATAAATGTGAAAGTTATGGGTGAAATGTGCAAATATTTTTAAAATGAGCAAGTGGTTATAAAATATTCTTGTTGTCGGGGAATATTCGTTTGGTCGTGGAATATTCTTGTTGTCGGAGAATATTCGTACGACGGCGCAGCTATTTGTGGGCCCCCACAACGGAATAACTTTCGGATATAGAAAGCGACAGAAATAACTTTTTTATAAGATAACGGCGTAGTTGTTACCGTTAGTACTGTTGAATTTCCCGGTGGTTAAAATACAGTGATACACGGTGTTGCATAGTAGCACACGGTATTGCACAGTAATTTTAATTATTGATTCTTATGTGAGAAGCCATTACTCAATAATTGTTACAGTAATTACTGTTCAATATTTTATATTATTGACTCAATAATTGCTACGTTGATATTTTATTGACTCAATAATTGCTACGTTGTCATTTTATATGATTGATTCAATAATGGCTACAGTTGATAATTTGGTATTATTGATTCAATAATTGTCACTGCACAGTATTTCACATTATCAACTCAATAATTCATATTATTTGAATAATATTATTAGATAACATTATTGACAATGTCTAAGGAAGTTCTGTCTAGGAGGGGTTATTTAATTGCGCGCCAGTAAGAAGAAGTCCTTATCGAAAGGCCCCCTCTTTCCTGGGAACGACCTGGTTGTCAATATTGTAGTTCTGTAATATTATTTGTGAATAATTAATTATTGATTTATATGATAAGGAAATATTTATTTTGTGGATATTAAAGAAGGAATTGGCGCTGATGAGTTTTTATCAATATTTTGGTGTGAGAAATCATCTGGTTGTGGATTTCGGATAATTTATGTTTGGAATTTGGAAAAACTTTCTTCTACAAAGTTGTAGAGAATTAAATTTCCTATAGAAGGACATCGAATTTGTATTTTTCTGGCAAAGGGGCTATTTATTATGAATTATTGAAGTTTCGGAAAATAAATATTTTTTTTAATAAATGGGTGGGCCCCACTTTTATTGTTGATTGAAAAATTCTGATTTTTTTTTCTTAGCAGCCGGCGGCGGAGATTTTTTAATAAATAATATTATTTTATTATTTTAGTCTCCTTTGACATCCTAAGCTTTTCCTATAAATAGGGTGCTTAGGTTAGAATTGAAAATCACACTAGAATCAGAAGTTTTCTCTCTCTATAATATCAAGCGTATTTTTGTGAGTATTTCAATACTTTGAGTATTAGTATTCAGCGCAAGTTTCCTTCGGTATTATATCCGATATTCCAGTCAAAGGTACTATCTTTTTGAGGTAAGGGATGTTATTTTCTTTCGTAAATGATGTTATTCTTTTCAATATCATTATACAGAAATATTGTCATGGATTTTATATTGAAATTCTTACTTTTTTCGTCGGAGTTACTATTCACGTATACGGCACTATTCACGGAAAAATTAAAGTTTCTTTTATTTGTCCAAATTGCTTGTTAAGGTTACTATCTTTGATTGTATCCAAGTTTTGAGCTCTATTCTTGAATTTTGCTCCATAATTGATTATTACGAGGTATTTTTGAATTGGATATACTAAAATACGAATCCTTAGTCTTTGTCTTTTATCTCACTGGATTCGTTTTTTTTTAAATATTTTTCATCATTCTCAGTCCTAAAAGGTGATGTAACTGAATATCTTTGGCCTGTAGAGCAAAGATGAATGATTACTTGATGAATATCTTTGGCCTGTAGAGCAAAGATGAATGATTACCTGATGAATATCTTTGGCCGTAGTGCAAAGATGACCGGTGTTGAGATGAACATGACCACTGATGATACAAATGAATATCTTTGGCCTGTAGTGCAAAGATGAATATTGATTCGAGATGTATATTGATTGATGTTACAGGGATAAAATATTGATGATGGACTTTTAAATCATAGAAGATAGTAGACTTCATTCTCTGCTTAACTCTTCTAATGAATTGTTATTTTCGTTGCGAATATTGATCTAAAGTTGGTTGTCCATTATATTTTATCTGATTTGTTGAAGACTAACGATAATTTATTTTCCATTATCTTAGTCATAATATTCTTTACTGAGCTAGTTGAGCTCACCCTTTTCATCTGTTGTCCTCTTCAGGAAATGAGAATGTTGCGGGAACTAGTCGGGGGACAGAGTGATGGTCCGAGTTAGAGCAGTAGTAGTCCTCACTATTTCTGATAAATAGTGTGATAATAATTGTAATGAGGACTTAGTTTGAATCTTAATATTTTTTACATATTTGTATTGACACTCACAGTTGTGTGGTCATATTTTGCACGACCGTATGATATAAAATTTGTATTTGAATTCTGTACCATGTATTTGGCGACTCAGAATAGGTTGGGTTGACTGGACCTATTCTGGGGGGCGTCACAAATGTAGCAATTATTGAGTCAATAATATAAAATATTGAACAGTAATTACTGTAACAATAATTGAGTAAGTGCCTTCTCACGTAAGACTCAATAATTCAAAATACTGTGTAATACCGTGTGCTATTGTGCAACACCGCGTATCACTGTATTTTAACCACCGGATATTTCAACAGTACTAACGGTAACAACTACGCCGTTATTTTATAAAAAGGTTATTTCTGTCGCTTTCTATATCCGACAGTTATTCTGTTGTGGGGTCCACAAATAGCTGAGTCGTCGTACGAATATTCCCCGACAACAAGAATATTCCACGGCCAAACGAATATTCCCCGACAACAAGAATATTTTATAACCACTTTCTCATTTTAAAATATTCGCACATTTCACCCATAACTTTCATATTTATCAAATCAATACCTTACTATTTCGAAATAATATATAAAGAAAATTAAATCATTATTCATAAAAGTTGGGGTCTTACAACCTCCCCTCCTTATGAAATTTCATCCTCGAAATTGACGTACGTACCTAGTATGTCGAAAAGGTGAGGATACCTCGCTTTCATTTTCGATTCCAACTCCCAGGTCATTTCCTCAATTGCATGGTTTCTCCACAAAACTTTAACTTGAGGTATAATTTTCGAGCGTAGGACATGCTTCTTCCTATCCAAGATCTTGACAGGTACCTCCTCATACGTTAAATCTTCAGCTATCTCGTCTGGTTCTAACTCAATAATGTGGTTTGGATCCTTCACATATTTACGTAACACGGATTTGTGAAACACGTTATGAACACGAGACATGCTTGGAGGTAAAGCGAGTCTATAGGCCACATTTCCTACTCGGTCAAGAATCTCAAATGGACCAATGAATCGTGGATTGAGCTTTTCTCTCTTCCCAAACCTCGTAACTCCTTTCCACGGAGCAACACGTAATAACACATGGTCCCCAACATTAAATTCTACGTCCTTTCGATGAAGATCCGCATAACTCTTTTGTCGATCTTGTGCTGTTTGTATACGTTGTCGGATCATTTGAATTTTTTCTGAAGTCATACGTACCAACTCCGGTCCCAACAATGTTGCTTCACCCACCTCATTCCAGCATACTGGAGAACGACACTTTCTCCCATACAACGCTTTGAATGGAGCTACGCCTATACTTGCCTGATAACTGTTGTTGTAGGAGAATTCCACCAATGGTAAGTACTTATCCCAACTCCCTTTAAAGTCTAGAACACAGAGTCTCAATAGATCTTCAAGAGTTTGAATAGTCCTCTCCGATTGTCCGTCTGTTTGAGGATGATAAGCCGAACTGAATCGTAAATCCGTACCCATAGATTTATGCAAACTGATCCAAAATCATGAAGTAAATCTGGGGTCACGATCCGAAACTATGGATACTGGCATGCCATGCAATCTCACAATCTCATTCACGTACATATGAGCAAGACGTTCAAGGGAATAAGTTTCTTGTATCGGCAAGAAATGAGCAGACTTGGTTAATCTATCAACAATAACCCAAATCGCATCTATGCCTTGAGAAACCTTAGGAAGACCCGTAACGAAATCCATCGTAATGTGTTCCCACTTCTATTTTGGAATCTCCAGTGGTTGCAATGGACCCTTCGGTACTTGATGCTCCGCCTTTACACGTTGACAAATTAAACATCTCGAAATAAACTCTGCGATCTCTCTCTTCATATTGCTCCACCAAAATGTATGTCAAAGATCACGATACATTTTGGTACTCCCAGGATGGATTGCAAATGGTGTGTTGTGTGCCTCCATCATGATTCTATACTTCAAGTCAGAATCGTTAGGAACACAAAGTCTGGAGTTGACTCGAAGTATTCCCTCTTCATCGATTCTTGCTTCTGAAATTGCACCTTCTTGCACCTTCTTCTTCATCTTCATCAGCTCCGCATCCGTAGCTTGAGCAGCTTTAACTTTATCAATCAAAGCTGGTTCTACGCGTATACTTGACATCATCGCACTCGTTCCCACATATGATCTTCTACTCAACGCGTCAGCTACCACGTTCGCTTTTCCAGGATGGTATTGGATGGTATGATCGTAATCTTTCAACAGCTCAAGCCAACGTCGTTGCCCCATGTTGAGTTCCTTCTGAGTGAAGAAATATTTAAGGCTCTTATGATCTGTATAGATCTCCACTTTCTCTCCGTACAAGTAATGTCTCCAGATCTTTAATGCAAAAACGACAGCTGCCAACTCTAGATCATGAGTAGGATAATTCCTCTCATATTCTTTGAGTTGTCGCGAGGCATAGGCTATGACTTTCCCATGTTGCATGAGAACACATCCTAATCCTTTGCCCGAAGCATCGTTGTAGATAACAAATCCATCAGAACCAGATGGTATTGTCAGAATAGGTGCCGAGATAAGTATTCTCTTGAGCTCTTGGAAGCTCTTCTCGCATTCCTCGCTCCAAACGAATTTTGTATCTTTCCGAGTCAACTGAGTTAATGGAGTAGCGATTCGAGAAAATCCCTCTACGAACCTCCGATAATAACCTGCTAAGCCCAGAAAGCTTCGTACTTCGGTTACCGACTTAGGTTGCTCCCAGCTTTGTATTGCTTCAATCTTCGCCGGGTCAACAGATACTCCACGTTTCGATACCACATGCCCAAGGAATGATACTTCCTCAAGCCAAAACTCGTATTTCTTCAGCTTGGCATATAGCTTATTCTCACGAAGCTTTTGAAGTACCAACTTCAAGTGGTGCTCATGATCTTCACGGCTTGTAGAATAAATGAGGATGTCATCAATAAAGACAACAACGAACTGATCCAAATATTCCTTAAATACACGATTCATCATATCCATGAAAGCAGCAGGAGCATTAGTCAATCCAAAAGACGTGACTAAGAACTCATAATGCCCGTACCGAGTCTAAAAGCAGTCTTTGGAATATCCTCAGTTTTAATTTTCAGCTGATGATATCCAGAACGAAGATCAATCTTTGAAAAGAACTGTGCTCCTTGCAACTGGTCGAACAGGTCATCAATACGAGGTAACGGATACCTATTCTTGATGGTGACATGGTTCAACTCCCGATAGTCAATACAAAGTCACATACTCCTGTCTTTCTTCTTTACGAATAAAACAGGAGCACCCCAAGGAGACGTACTAGGACGAATAAAACCGATGTCTAACAATTCCTGTAATTGGACCTTTAACTACTGAAGTTCAATAGGAGCCATTCGATATGGGGTTTTAGAAATGGGCTTTGTACCGGGCTCAAGGTCAATAAAGAATTCAACTTCACGTTATGGGGGTAGACCGGGAAGTTCTTCGGGAAATACATCAGGAAATTCATTAACAACAGAAATATCATTCAAATTTGATGTATTCTGGTTTAGATCAGTGACATGAGCTAAGAAAGCTTGACATCCATTTTTCAATAAACGAATAGCTTTGTGATTTAAACTGATATTGACTGATTTTAGTGGTTTGGTGATTTGAATTCGCACAACAGGTTGATTAGGAATATTAAAACTAACAACCTTACGAAAACAATCAATTTTGGCATGGTAAGTGGTTAACCAGTCAACTCCTAAAATCACGTCAAATGCAAGTATTTTCAAAGATATAAGATCAACAGGTAAGGTAAGGGTACCAATCTGAATCAAGCAAGATTTGTAAACTGTAGATGTAACGAAGGTTTCTCCTAACGGAGTTTCAACAAATAAGTCAAAGTCTAATTTATCAGAAGTCAAGTTCAAACGTTGAGCACAAGCAGGCGAAATAAAAGAATGGGTAGCACCGGTATCTAACAAGGTGTAAACTTCGCAAGAGTTTATGATTAGCTTACCCGTAATCACCTCATGTGGATTCTTCGCGTTTTGAGCTGTCACGACAAACGCTCTTCCAGGAATCACCGACTTTGACTTGTCCGAAACCGCCTTTGGAATCACCACCCCCGCTGGACTTGGTTTCGCAATAGGACAATCTCGAGCTATATGTCCTTCTTTTCCACAGTTATAACATGCTTTGAACTGTTGTGGGCAGTTTGGGCTGATGTGTCCCTCTTTCCCGCACTTATAGCATACGACCGGTGGTCGTTCTCCTCCCCTAGAAACAGTTGATGCTGGTGCTGATGTCGACGTCTTCACGTTCTCATTGTTGTACCTTCTCTTCTTGAAATCTCCCCCCGATTCGCTTCTTCTACTATCATGGCCATGATTACCACCGGAATGGTTACCGCTTCTGTCATACTTTCCTCCTCGCTGGTTGTCATTGCTCCGATGACTGCTGCCACCGGTACAACCTTGGTTGTGGTCCCTCGGTTGAACATAATCATTATCTCGTTCTAATAACTGGGCCCTATTTACTACATCCGAATATAAAAAAATTTATGAGAAATGAGGTATTGACGTATTTCGGGTTTCAAACCTCTCAGAAACTTCCGCGTTATACATTCCTCATTCTCCACTAAATGAGGTGCAAACCTGGGCAGCTCCGCGAACTTAGCCTCGTACTGGGATACCGTCATGTTATTTTGTTCGAGTCTAATAAATTTTACTTCCTTCATATGACGAATACTTTCAGGAAAGTACTTGTCATTAAACAGTTTCTGGAACGCTTCCCAAGATATCTTGAGTGCGGCAGGCTGGGTACGCTTCACGGATTCCCACCAGTAATCTGCCTCTCCACGAAACATAAATGTGGCGAATGGAACCTTCTGTTCCTCCGTGCATCCCAAGACATCAAATATCTTGGTAATTTGTTTAATCCACGTCTCCGCCTTGATCGGATCTGGCTTTCCCAGAAACTCTGGTGGTCCCAATTCTTTGAACTGCTTGGCAATGACAATTCGCGTGTTGTTATTATCTCCACCTGTATGTTGCACACGAGTCTCCCTCGTCTGGTTTTGCATGAACTGCAGAAAACTTCTAAACATCTCATCGTTTATCGTCTGACCAGCGTTGTTTTCAGGATGAACATTGCCTTCTTGTTGCACGTTCTCCTGGTTAGTGATTAAAGGTGTCTCCACGGTCTCATTCACTTCGTTGTTAACATTCTCAGCTGCCATTCTCAAATACTACCATAAAATAAGGGTTAATTAAACAAATAACATCTCACATATGAACCCTATGCTCCGACTGACCAATTAAATACCACATAAGCTTAGGTAGGACATACTAGTGAAGGATTTACTCGTTTCTCCCCTCCTAGTTCTATTCCCCGATCTCCGCCAGAGACCATATCCCTAAGCTCTGATACCAACTGTGACACCCCCAGAATAGGCCCAGTCAACCCAACCCATTCTGAGTCGCCAAATACATAGTACAGAATTCAAATACAAACTTTATATCATACGGTCGTGCAAAATACGACCACACAATTGTGAGTGTCAATACAAATATGTAGAAAATATTAATATTCAAACTAAGTCCTCATTACAATTATTATCACACTATTTATCAGAAATAGTGAGGACTACTACTGCTCTAACTCGGACCATCACTCTGTCTCCCGACTAGTCCCTGCGACATTCTCAATTCCTGAAGAGGACAATAGATGAAAAAGGTGAGCTCAACTAGCCCAGTAAATAATATTATGACTAAGATAATGGAAAATGAATTATCGTTAGCCTTCAATAAATCAGATAAAATATTATTGACAACAAGTTTTAGATCAATATTCACAGCGAAAATAACCGTTCATCATTAATATTTTATCCCTGTAACATCAATCAATATACATCTCAAATCAAATATTCATCTTTGCACTACAAGCCAAAGATATTCATTTGTATCATCAGTGATCATGTTCATCTCAACACCTGTCATCTTTGCACTACGGCCAAAGATATTCATCAGGTAATCATTCATCTTTGCTTTACAAGCCAAAGATATTCAGTTATATCACCACTTAGGACTAAGAATAATGAAAAACCATATAAATAATGAATCCAGTGAAATAAAGGATAAGATTAAGGATTCGCATTTTAGTTTATCCAAGTTCAAAAATACTCCATAATAATATTTTGTGGAGCAAAATTCAAGAATATAGCTCAAAACTTGGATACAATCAAAGATAAATACCTTAACAAGCAATTTGGACATATAGAAGAAAATTTAATTTTTTCGTGAATAGTTCCGTATACGTGAATAGTAACCCCGACGAAAAAATAAGAATTTCATAACAAAATCCATGCCAATATTTCGGTATAATGATATTGAAAAGAATTACATCATTTACGAAAGAAAATAACATCCCTTACCTCAAAAGAATAGTACCTCTGACTGGAATATCGGATATAATACCGAAGAAAACTTGCACTGAATAGTAACACTCAAAGTATCTAAATACTCACAAAAATACGCTCGATATTATAGATAAAGAAAACTTCTGATTCTGGTGTGATTTTCAATTCTAACCTAAGCACCCTATTTATAGGAAAAACTTAGGATGCCAAAGGAGACTAAATTAATAAAATAATATTATTATTTTTAAAAATTTCCGCCGCCTGGCGCCTTTCCAAAAAAATTAGATTTTCAACAAAAGTGGGGCCCACCCATTAAAAAAAATATTTATTTTCTGAAACTTCAATAATTCATAATAAATAGCCCCTTTGTCAGAAAAATACAAATGATATGTCCTTTTCATAGAAAATTTAATTCTCTACAACTTTGTAGACGGAAGTTTTTCCAAATTCCAAACATAAATTATCCGAAATCCATAAATAGATGATTTTCCCCCTCAAAATACTGATAAAAAACACATCAGCACTAATTCTTTCTTTTATATCCACAAAATAAATATTTTCTTATCATATAAATCAATAATTAATTATTCATAAATAATATTACAGAACTACAATATTGGCAACCAGGTCGTTCCCTGGAAAGAGGGGCCTTCCGATAAGGACTTCTCCTTACTGGCGCGCAATTAAATAACTCCTCCTAGACAGAACTTCCTTAGACATTGTCATTAATGCTATCTAATAATATTATTCAAATAATATGAATTATTGAGTTGATAATGTGAAATACTGTGCAGTGACAATTATTGAATCAATAATACCAAAATATCAACTGTAGCCATTATTGAATCAATCATATAAAATGGCAACATAGCAATTATTGAGTCAATAAAATATCAATGTAACAATTATTGAGTCAATAAAATATCAACGTTGCAATTATTGAGTCAATAATATAAAATATTGAACAGTAATTACTGTAACAATAATTGAGTAAGTGCCTTCTCACGTAAGACTCAATAATTCAAAATACTGTGTAATACCGTGTGCTACTGTGCAACACCGCGTATCACTGTATTTTAACCACCGGGTATTTCAACAGTACTAACGGTAACAACTACGCCGTTATTTTATAAAAAGGTTATTTCTGTCGCTTTCTATATCCGACAGTTATTCTGTTGTGGAGTCCACAAATAGCTGCGCCGTCGTACGAATATTCCACGACAACAAGAATATTCCACGGCCAAACGAATATTCCCCGACAACAAGAATATTTTATAACCACTTTCTCATTTTAAAATATTCGCACATTTCACCCATAACTTTCATATTTATCAAATCAACACCTTACTATTTCGAAATAATATATAAAGAAAATTAAATCTTTATTCATAAAAGTTGGGGTCTTACAACCTCCTCTCCTTATGAAATTTCGTCCTCGAAATTGACGTACGTACCTAGTATGTCGAAAAGGTGAGAATACCTCGCTTTCATTTCCGATTCCAACTCCCAGGTCATTTCCTCAATTGCATGGTTTCTCCACAAAACTTTAACTTGAGGTATAATTTTCGAGCGTAGGACATGCTTCTTCCTATCCAAGATCTTGACAGGTACCTCCTCATACGTTAAATCTTCAGCTATCTCGTCTGGTTCTAACTCAATAATGCGGTTTGGATCCTTCACATATTTACGTAACACGGATATGTGAAACACGTTATGAACACGAGACATGCTTGGAGGTAAAGCGAGTCTATAGGCCACATTTTCTACTCGGCCAAGAATCTCAAATGGACCAATGAATCGTGGATTGAGCTTTTCTCTCTTCCCAAACCTCATGTAAGAAACGTGCTCCCGGTAAGTACCGTTGATTAATGTATGGTTATGCTTTCATTTTGATTAAACGTGTATCGGTAAGATTGATATATGTTTTAATATTGATCCAGCTGATTGGTGGATCGCATATGGAGATGAAACTCCGGAATTAAGAAACTTTGCAGTGAAGATTCTAAGTTTAACTTGCTCATCTTCGGGGTGTGAGCGTAATTGGAGTACTTTCAGTCAGGTATTTATTACATATAAATCACTTATTAAGATTTTATGATATCTGACATTGTCACTAATGCTAAATTACTTGTAATATAGATACATACAAAGAGAAAGAATCGGCTGTCCGCATCCAGGCTTAACTCATTGGCTTACATTATGTACAATAAAAAATTGAAAGATCGGCATATCAAGAAAAAGGCACTAACGGAAGAAGAAGATCCATTAGTTGTTGAAAATGTGCCATCTGATAATGAGTGGATTGCGGGGGGAAATGATGAAAATATCTCGGGACTGGCTTCTGGGAATGATGATATGGAGGAGGGTGAAAGGACTCATGGGAATGAGAAGACAGTTGGGGGAGAAGAGACTAATGTGAGGGAGATTACACTTGGAGGGCAAGGGACTCGGGGAACAAGTAGTAAACAAGGAAGTCAAAAGAGAAAGAGAAACACTTTGCCGTCAAAAACTATATCAAAAGGTTAGTGTCATTACTTAAGTTGCCTTGAAAGTGTTCTTTAAAAAAACATACTCATTTGGATTAAATATATATTCACTTGTTTATTTATAGATAAAGGGAAGGGATTGCAATTGGTTGATGAAGAACCTGAGTTTGAGGATCTTAGCACTGACAATGAGGAGGATAACAGAGCTATTAGATACGATGATGATTCCATAGAGGATCCTCTTAGTGATAATAGTGATGATGATGATGGTGATGGGGATGATGATCTAGGATTTGATCCATTATTCAAGCCGCTAGATACAAATGATACAATACTTACATAGTGATGGATGATCACTATATAAGTACTTGATGATATTATGTTGTTTTGTAATGATACATTACTGTGACGTTGGTTATTTATGTCTTCTATGACCTTAATTATAATGATGAATTATTTTGTGGTTTTATTAGTATTTTTTCATAATTTTTTGGGGACTTTTAGGTCTTTAAATCAAGGCTTCCGCCTCGTTCCGCCTCGAGGCTTACGCCTCGCATAGCCCAGAGAAAAATGCCTCGTACCGATTTTAGCTTTTTCAAACATTGATTGGGCAGGAGGCCCCTTTATATGGCTTCAACAATGATCCAGTCGAAGTGGCAGGGACCATTGAGCTGCCGGTTGTCTTCGGAACGGTTCCCCAACAAGTTCAAATTATGTGTAAGTTTTATGTCGTACATGTGAATTCTGCATATAATGCCATTTTGGGGAGACCTACTTTAACAGCTTTGCAGGCAGTTACTTCAATTCCCCACTTCAAAATTAAGTTTCCTACGCCCCATGGAGTTGGCGAAGTGGTAGGAGATCTGGACTTGGCGAGGAGGTGTTATCGAAACACTCTGATCACTTCGGGAGTGGGAGTCAGCAAGCAAAAATAGACCATAGCCATTGAAATAGAACCATTTACAGAAAGTGAAACAGAACCATTAGTCATGCCAGCAGGGGAGACCGAAGAGATCGAGTTAATTCTGGGAAAGAAAGAGAAAACTGTGAAAATCGGTTAAGGACTGCCAGAGCCTTTTCGGACAAATCTGATGGAATTGCTTCGGTGTTATGCCGATGTCTTTGCTTGGATTCCTAGTGACATGCCTGGGGTGAGTCGGAAAGTGGCTGAGCACAGATTGCGAGTGGATCCAGCTAAGAAGCCAGTTCGGCAGAAGAGAGGGATTTTCGCACCGGAGAGGCAAAAAATAATTGACGAAGAGGTCTCCAAGTTGCTGACTGCAGATTTTATCTTCGAGATTGATTATCCGAAGTGGATGGCAAATGTGGTTCTGGTACAAAAGCATAATGGAAAGTGGCGAGTTTGTATAGACTATACTGATCTAAACAAGGCATGCCCAAAGGACTTCTATCCTCTACCTCACATTGATCAGCTCATTAATGCAACTTCGGGGTACGCCTTGCTAAGCTTCATGGATGCCTTTTCGGGGTATCATCAGATTTCCATGTGCAAAGAAGATATCCCAAAGACAGCTTTTATTACCCATCGATCGGTATACGCCTATAAAAAGATAACGTTCGGTTTGATAAATGCAGGAGCAACGTATCAGAGAATGATGAACCACGTCTTCACAAAGTAGCTCGGGAAGAATATGGAGGTCTATGTTGATGATATGATTGTTAAGAGCATGTCAGTTCGTGGTCATCTGGACGATCTAGAGGAGTGTTTTCAAACGATTCGCCAGTATGATTTGAAGGTGAATTCGACTAAGTGCACTTTCAGGCTAGGAGCAGGAAAGTTTTTGGGATATTTGGTCAGCAAGAGGGGTATCGAAGCTAATACAGAGAAAATCCAGGCTATCTTGGACATGAAATCCCCACAGTCGTACAAGGATTTCCAGCATTTGACTGGTAGAATAGCATCGTTGCGGAGGTTCATGTCTAAATCGGTAGAAAGGTGCTTGTCGTTCTTTAACACATTAAAAGGGCCGAAGAATGCGAAGACGTTCCAGTGGACTTCGAAGTGCGACAAGGAATCAAGAGGTATTTGTCTTCGGCACCTTTGGTGGTGAAGCCAGTTCCTGCTAAACCTTTATATTTGTATCTGGCTGCAAGTTCATTGGCAGTAGGAGCAGTTTTGGTGAGTGAAGTTGGGGGTAAGCAGCACCCGGTTTACTCTGTGAACCATGCCCTTAGGGACGCAGAAACAAGGTATCCAAACCTTGAGAAGTTTGCCTTTGCTTTGGTCATTGCTAGTAGAAAGCTTCGGCAGTACTTCCAAGGTCGGGTAATAGTGGTATACACAGATCAACCACTGAAGAAGGTGTTGGGAAAGCCAGAGGTTTCGCGGAGACTTGTTGAGTGGACGATGGAATTATCTCAGTTCTTCATAGAATACTATCCACGGACAACAATTAAAGGTCAAGCCTTGGCCGATTTTATTGTAGAATGCTCGTTTTCCGAAGCTGATGGGAGTCTGAACGATGTGGAGGAATCTATGAAAACGGTGGCTACATTTCAGCAGGTGCACTATTCTTGGACATTATATGTTGATGGATCTTCTACTTCAGACCTTAGTGGCGCTGGTATCATTCTGACGAGTCCGGAGGGATTCAAAGTGCAGCAGGCTGTCAGATTTGAATTCAGGGCAACGAATAATGAGGCGGAATACGAGGCGGTGCTAGCAGGGTTGCGTCTCGCCAAGAGCTTGGAGGTTCAGAAGTTGATTATTTACAGTGATTCTCAGCTGGTCATCAAACAAGTTTCGGGGGAATATAAAGCTAGAGGCTCTAAAATGGTTAAGTATCTTGCGGAATTGAAAGATCGGCTTCAATACTTCGACTCTTACGAGTTTCAAGGGGTAGGTCGAACTGATAATTCGAACGCTGATGCTTTGTCAAAGTTGGCTACAACTGAATCGAGTGCTTTTGATGGATCAATTTTCTTGGAGGTTTTGAAGCAACCTAGCATCCAGAGTGGGGAAGTGATGTGTATTGAGCGATCTATTGCTGGATATCTCCATATATAAATTATCTGGCAGATGGCGTACTACCTTCAGACCAGATGTTAGCAAAGAAAGTAAAGTATAAAAGCGCAAACTTTGTGCTTATTGATAGAGACCTTTATCAAAGGGCTTATTCTTCTCCTTTACTGAAGTGTTTAGTTCCATCTGAGGCTGAGTATGTTCTTCGGGAGGTTCACGAAGGAATTTGAGGTGATCACATGGCTGCGAAGTCGTTAGCATATAAAGTGCTTCGTCAAGGATATTATTGGCCTACGATTTTCAAAGAGGCTACCGATTATGTAAAGAAGTGCCAGAAATGCCAGTTGAATAGTCCGATCCCACATCAACCACCAGAAGAGCTATACTCGATTTTATCTCCTATACCTTTTGCTGTCTGGGGGGTAGATATACTTGGTCCACTCCCAAAGGCGAAAGTTCAAGTCAGCTTCGTTATAGTGGCAATTGACTATATGACCAAGTGGGTAGAGGTGAAGCCGCTTCGGCTGATCACGGAGCAAGAATGCTTGAAGTTTCTGAAGAAGTCAGTAGTATTCCGATTTGGTATTCCTATGGTAGTAATTTCAAATAATGGACGCCAGTTTGTGGGATCAAAGTTTGAGGCATTCTTAAAGGAGTTGGGAATTCAACATCGGAATACTTCGGTTGCTCATCCACAATCTAATGGGCAAGTTGAGGTGATTAATAGAATACTCCTAAATGGAATCAAGAGAAGACTGGACGAAGCAAAGGGCAGATGGCCCGAAGAATTACTCATTGTGTTATGGGCTTATCGAACTACGCCAAGGACTACAACGGGAGACTCGCCATTTCGGCTGGCGTACGGTTCAGATGCTCTAGTTCCGGTGGAAATTGGGTCTACAAGTCTTCGGGTCAGTCAGTTTAGAGAAGTGTGTAACGATGAGGGACTCAAAGCCAATTTAGATCTACTCAAAGAAGTCAGAAAGGCAGCCTTGGTAAAATTGGCTACATATCAACGTCGTGTGGCTAAGTACTACAATAAACGGGTAAAGCTTCAAAGATTCGAAGTTGGAGATTTTGTTCTTCGGGAGGTAGAGGCCTCTACACCTCAGAATATGGGTAAACTCATGCCAAATTGGGAGGGCCCTTATGAAGTCGTTAGCGTACCGAAGCCCGGAACTTACCGGTTGCGAGCCTTAGATGGGTCTGAGATTAAGAATACTTGGCATGCTGGAAGGCTCCGCAAATATTTTCAGTAGAGCCAGTGTCAAAGTCCGGAAGTCTGTAACTACTACGACAATTATCAATAAAAGTGGCTTTTTTCTCCAATGATGGCTTTTCTTCTTGATGGTATATGGTTGGATCCCTTCGACTTTTTGACAAGCGAAGAGGAATATTTTTTGGGTTGAACCTATTCGGCTCTCGGAGAGAACGAGGATGCCAGCTTGGTATAAGGTTGGATTCCTTCGTCTCCTCGTAACAAAGCGAACTATTATTGGTCGAACCCATTCGGCCCCCGGAGAGAACGAGGTCATCAAGTTATAAGGTTGGATTCCTTTGACCTTATGACGGCGAAGCGAATATTTTTGGTCTAACCCGTTCGACTCCCAGAGAGAACGGAATTACCTAATTGTTATAAGGAGGGGTGATATTATTAGTTCTTCGGAACAATTACTCTCATTGGAAGTTCGGTGATTTGTTCATTCTAAAAATGCTTTACACCATTCTTTGGTAATGATTAAGTTTTGCCTTACATTATTACTTAGCTTTATTCAAAGTGTTAAGCTCAGATTGTATATTGTTTAAGTAACAGTATAATTTAAATTGAAAAGGAGTAATAAGGGATAAGATATATTTCATTAAACATAATAAAGAAATTACATTATCGTTAAAATTTATACAAGTTTATAAAGGATAGGTGGTCTTTGGCATTACTCCTCGTCTTCGTCTTCAGAAGAATCAAGAAGCAATGGGTTTACAGCAACAACGGCTAATTTAGCTTTGCTGCTGCTTCGGGCCGCCTCATAGCCTTCATAATACATTTGAACTATTTCGTTTGTAAGTTCGACAGATTTGCGATAGTCAATCTGTATTTGTTTGCGGAGATCCTCGGTAAGCGGGGGGCCGGCTAATTTTAGATCACGAAGCTCCTTCTCGACTTTGCCCTGAAGGTCAAGATGCCGCTCTTCTGATTTTTTGGCTTCGGCTACGGATAGGGTTAGGCTTCGATTATGTTGGATTAACCGCTCGTTGGCCCCTTGCAAGTCTTCGTTTCGTTGGGCAGTTGCATGTTGAAGGGCTTCAAATGCAGTTAATTGTTCTTTTAATTTCAGGAGGTCATTCTGGAGACCCTTGGAGTTGAAGAGGGTATTCTCATGTTCACTTCTCTCCTTGGCCAGAGCAGACTTTAAGATGACATTTTCTCTTCAGGCCTCCTCTTCTTTGGCTTCGGCTTCTTTATATCTTTGGTAAAGACGCCCAAAGATCCCGTTCGCCTGCAATTATTCAGAATTAGGAGAAAAGTTGTATGAGAAAATTCATGTATAAAAATGGATAAGTAATGAATTACTTACTCGGGCTTGATTAGCTAGGCCTTCTTCCATCAGATCCGAAATGGAACTGTTGCCGAACCAATGGTTGTCTGTGTCCAGAACGAAAGAGTTGTAGAGGTGCCGAGGGAATTCCTCATTCTAGTCAGGCCATAGGCTGGGTGATCATGACGCTCCAGACGTCGATCCGAAGTAGGGAGGGGTTAATAGTTAAGGAGAAGGTATTGTTTGATTGGGTGGAGGAAGGTCGGAGTTTGTTGGAGGGTCAACTGGTGGGGGTAATTGTTTATCAGAAGATGTTTTTCTCTTTCATTTAAGGGGAGAGCTGGCCTCGGCCTCATCTTCATTAATTGATTGGTCAAGTTCTGTAAGAGGAATTCTCAGGTGTTAGGTAGTGAGGGGGATAACTTTGGCTTTTCTCTTTTTTATGCGAAGAACCTGAGTGCGTTCAGAGATGGGCATGTCAAGAATACTCTCAGTGAGAACAGAGGTTGGAGTATGTCTGGGCTTTCTAGCAGCTCTCTTCTTTTGGCAAGGCTGGTTAGACCCTTCGGCAGGGTTTAATTCGGCAGTTGGGGGTTCGGTATGTTGGGCTTCGAAAGCTTGTGCTTCAGTTTCTTGATTTTAGGGAAAATCTTGGGTTGGTTGGACAGAAAGGAACTGTTCTAAATCCCTTCGGTCAGGAGAAGAAGGCCTGATCAAGGACACTGTACACAAAGAAGAATATTTCAGAATAATGATCGAAGAAAAATTGAAAAATTATACAAGTATTGGGTTCAAAACTTACATTTGTGGTCGAATAGCCAGGCGTGCTTACTCAGAAGGGCGAAGCTCCATTCCTTCATGGGAAGCTTCTCCATAAGCTTTGCTATCTCCCTTATACGATCTTCAGGAAGATCACCAAGATCTGCAGTGGCGTGCGCAGAGGTGGTCCAATCGGGAATAGAAGAGATTTCGGGTCCTTTGACGAAGAACCATTTTCATACCATTTCTTGTTACTCGAAGGTGTGTCCATCAAAGGGCGTTTCCCGAATTTGGAATTAGGTTTTGGGGCTTGTTTACCCAGCACCTTGAAGCCCTGTTCGCGAGATTTGCCGAAGACGAAAAGGGAGAAGAAAAAGTCAACGGAGGGGGAGACCCCTACCTCACTGCAGAAAGTAATGAAGGCCAGGATGTGGATGTAGGAATTGGGGACCAGTTGGGCAAATCCCACGCCCATGAACCCTAGAAGGGTAATGATGAAAGTATGAAGAGGAAATCGGATTCCTCTTTCTGGAAAAATGAGAGGCATGGCGGTCCAGCTGTCGGGGCGATGATACATTCAGTCGGTGAGGGTAGGTGCTTTCAAATGATGAGTGTCAGGAATTAGATAGCGTCCTCGGATGATATTGAGGTCATCCTCTGTCAGTTTAGAAGGGCTGTTGGCAATGGGGTGTTGTTCCTCATCCTCGAAGTTGAAAGGAGGTACAGGGATGGAGGGTATAGGATTTTTGCTGGAAGATGGAGCAAACTTAGGGTTTGGAGCGATCGGATTGGAAGAAGGAGGAATCTCAGAAGTCAGGTTGGGGTTTTATGTTTTTTGGGAAGCCATTGTTGACAGTTTGATTGAAAGAGAAATCCGGAGGAAAAAGAAAGCTAGAGGATTTCGAATCTCAAGTGAACATCTGAATTTGTCCAAAATAAAGGGTTTGAGGCTTTATAGGATTGTCTTTTCGGTAATTCACAAAACCCAAAGGCTGCACATTTAATGAAGCTAATGATGGAAAAGGTTAGCGTCTATTCTTGGAATCGAGGAAGCCGTCGTGTGTGTTTGAATTTGAAGGGTCGGTATTTACTTTTGAATTTGAGGGGTCTGTACCAGGTCCTGGGCTTTTTATTGATTGGGCTTTGCCGAATCTGTCCGAATTCTTTGTGGTGTTTGGGTCGGGCCCCTATACTTTTTCATCAAACATACTGTTTAACAAAAGACTGGGGGGCAATGTTGGGCTATGATTATTTGGGCCAGTCGGATCTTACTTATTTTGAGCCCTCCGGGTCAAACCCATTTTACCCTTGGTGTATTGGGCTATTATCTAAATGGTTATTTGAGCAAGAATTGGGCTGGGGCCGGAAGTGGGGGACAGGTGACAGCTCCTGGGACAATGGCTTATTAGGGAAGGATTAGCAAAAAGGTGATTAACAGGCGGCTGATTGAAGTGATGGGCCAAGCCGTCTTAAGCCACCTTCATTAATGAGGAGTTAACATAATGTTGACTGAGTAGAGAGCAATGTATGGTAAAGCCTGCATGCAGCCAACTGACGTAAGCATCGGGGGAAAACATGCAAGTTGGTGAGATAATATAAGGCTACGGAGCATCATAACGGAGGGGGGTAACTGAACATTTTTTCTCTCCAGACACTAGAACACACAACCTCCATTGTTAATCCTTTTTTTTGGCCTGTACTTATTCTCACACTGGAGCGATCCCCGGCGGCCCAAAGCCGTCGAGATCCGGTCTTGACGTGTTTACTATGCAAGATTGAAGCGCGTTTTGGTGATTGAGGCGTGTGGCGAAATCTTGGCGTTAACAGCAATGAAATTAGAATGAAGGAGATAGGTTGGTTGTGTGGTGTTATAAGGAGGTTAAAATGGGATGATAACACAAACAATGGGCTATGAAAATGGTGTTTTAAAACAGTGCTCACAACTTGCTCGATAAAAGTCCTAAATGGACTGTTTTGATTAAAAATCAAATATTAGATAAAACCAAAGATTGGGATGGATTTATATATTACATATGATGATAATTAGAGAGTTTAAGTATATTAGATTAGAACGAAATTCAATTTTAAGCCAAAACGAAAAGTGGGAAATTAGTGTATTAAGCCATTCTTGACCACTGTTTTGGGCAGCCTAAAGAGTTCGAAATGGGGAATTTATAATTTTTGAATATAGTCTCATATACTATATATAACATATTTAAAATTTGTTGCAATCCAGTATATGAGCTAAAAGTAAAAAGGTTGCAAAGTGGGCATGTTAGGAGCAGGGCAAATGGCAGCAACAAACAGCACACAACAACAATTGGCATCGGCAGTTGCTTTAAGGCAGTAGCAGCTATGGCTTCTTTGATAAGCCACTTTTGGATTCATGTTTAATTTGTTAAAATTACCCACAAAGATTGGTTTATGTTTCTTTAAATAGATGACGGCATGATTTATAAATACAACAAAAGTGGGTTAGTAATTTAAGAACTAAAAGCTAAACAAAGATAGGTGTTTAACATGGGGCTGCAGGGCCAAGTGAGGCCACACCAAGCCTAGCTGAGCCCACAGGGCCAAGCAAAGCTTGGCTGCCGATATGGCTTGACAATAAGGAGCTGTTAAGCTAAGCTCAAGACTGTTAAGCCAAATAAGGGACTGTTAATGCTTAAAGGGACTGTTTTGGTATTTCGTTGAATCGTGCTGGTTTTTAACTCATTAACTTATAAGAATGGGTCTATTAAATGATATGGTAACTATAGTTTACTTATATAAACTATAACTACACCCAATACACAAAATGAGATATAAGTTCACCTTGAACACCTAAGTAATGTATAAAAGAACAGAATACCCATGTATTAAATTACAAGAGGGTTATAAACTAAAAGTATGAGGTATTCATAAACTGAAATCACGAAAAAGTCTATTAAAGAAATAAATGACTATCGTGAGTAAAAGAATAAAAGTTTTTGAAAAGAATATAAGAGTTTTTCAAAAACAAGAATGAAAATTGATGATGTGGCCAATATGGATACGTAATATATAACTATACAGGTTATATGACATGGACGCGTAACTAATATGTTTTTATATGTAAATATAAGTATTAGGAGTCATGAAAGAAAGTTAAGCATATCCTGATGCATCAAGACGTATATAAAACGCAGTCTATCAACTATATTACGCGTATATCCATTCAAAGCATACTAACAACTATAAAAGCGATATGTGAACATAAGTTTACATCTATATGGATAATATATATGTGTTTTGAGAATAAGTTGACGTCATTAAAGGCTATTGCAAGGTTATACCTCGGAATTGAACGGTTTTCAAAATACAAAGAAAGAATTATGCAAACGGATTTGAAAACTTAACGTTTGACATAAATAAGCTATAAATACGCAAAGTAAAGGCACAGATGCACTATAGGACTATAAGTCTACATATAGATGCGTGTAAAGTCTGTAAATGCATTATAAAAGGTTTATAAACTATAAATGTAATGTACTGACGTTTTAAAAGTTGTGTTGAAACTTTTTGCAAGTTTATGACTATATTAAGCCAAAACTCTTAAATTTCTAAGGAAATAAGAAAGTTTTTCAGAAACAGACATACAGAGATGTTGTTATGGCTTATATGAATGTTTATAGCTGTACAAGCTATGTGATGTGAATATGTGGCTAATGTATACATACAGGTGAACATAACTGTGTAGGATTCGTGAGGTGAAGTTAAACTAAGATTTATCTCGATAATCATTGATCAAGGCAAGTCTTCCAGTTCCTATGTGTTTTATGATCTTGGTGTTGATTACTTGTAAACTGTATTGCAATGATATGTTGAATTACATATAATGCTTATTTGAATTACAAAAGTGAATCTATGACTAAGGTTGACTGAGTTAAGGAACTCTGTCTTATATTTGATGTGTGGAAAGCAGCATGTATTATATGTATTTTAGAATGATTATGATGTATAAACTGAGGATGAAAATATATGCTATGTGATGCATGAAAACTGCTAGATTTGCTGATCTGTTAAGCTCAATTTTGCGAAAATAAACTTTTTGTAGGTTTTGGAAGCGATGCAATATTTCTTATCATTTTCTCAATAAGGATAAGAAGACATACGAAGGATCACATGTTCTTGAATTAGAATGGTATAGAACTATGTTGAGAGCTTTATTGCGTGTAACTGATGATTATATACAAGTTGAAATATTCAATGAATAAGATAATTTATTTTGAATAAGAATGAATTATGGTTATTGTTTGTATGTAAAATTATATAAGTGAGTCCTATGTACTCTGATCAAGGAATCGTAGAATAAATATGATTCTAAAATATATATATAATCGTAAAGGTTGCGATTCAGGGAATAAAAGACAAAAAGAAAAGTTTTAAATTATCCGCATTTTTAGCTATCATATCATCAAATGATGATGTAAAGCTAATACAAGATAGTATCTAAAGCACAAGATCGGAAAGAGAGATAGTCCTGATTTTGGGGTCGTTACAGGAGCCGCACGCACCTCCCACCCAGCAATCGCACCACCTAGCCGCTGCTATAGTTGGGGGTCGAACTCAAACAACCAATCATCAACCTTTCAAAATCAAATACAATCCTGTAAAAAAAATTATAAATCATAGTCCCGCAATTATTTTTTAATTCCAAAATCAATCACCCCAAACAATACCAAAACCCTACTCCTAAATCATCAAAAACCTAGTCACGAATCAGCCTAGATGCATCAGATTGTCAAAATCGCACCTCGCCCCATCTTGATTTGTTCTAAAACATCACACCACAACCAATGTTGACTCATACCAAAGTAACATCTACTCATAAAAGAAAAAAGAAAAGAAAAAAGAGATGAAGAAATAACAAGCAAAAAGAGAATATAGTTACTGATCTAGATCTACTCGTCGGCTTCTCCACTCGTTGAATTTATTTTGTGTTGGTTCACAACTATCTTTCCTTCCTCAGTTTTCTTTTCCCTAGGAGAAAGGAGGGGGAACGGCGAAAAAAGAGAAAAGAGGAGCAGCGGATGGTGGGCAGATGACGAGAGATGGCGGAGATGGGGAAGGGGTTTAGGAGAGAGAGTAGCTGGGTTTAATTTTACTATTTTGATTTTATTTTGTTAATTGTTGCTTTGAATATATAAATTTTCTTTTATTTGTTTTCCCCCTCTATGTCCACGTAATGAAGGCCACATGGGATGATCTTTGCCACATCAACTCTATTTTACAACTCAACAGCTGACGTGTTCATTTTCGTCTAAACTCAAAAGACTTAACGGATTTTCTAACGTTTTATAAGAAAACTTGAGTTCAGTGAGTTGACTGTAAGAAGAAAAAAAATTTAGTTAGTCATTTGTAAGTTGACCTAAAGTACAGTGATGAAAAAAGTATTTAACCCCAATGATAACCCACATCCATCAATATAATATAAAAGAAAGTCTTTTTCTAAGATGGAAGGGTTATAATATTCTATAGTTCCTATTTCACCATTGCTATACATCTACAACGACACTTTTGTTGTGGAAATAACAAAAAGTGTTGTGGATTTAACAATTTCCTATTCTATATAGTTCCTTCAAATTAGTATTAGCTAGTTACTTAAGTATCTCGGGTGCAGTGTATGAGTAAGTTTGAATCAGATTTTAACATAGATATGCATGATGGAATAATGATTAATTATCATATTATATATTCTGTATTGTAATAACTTTCAAGAACACTTGCATCAATTTATTAAAAAAATTAATTTTGCGAAAAAAAATAAAAACTTGGGGGTAAATATTTCAGAAAGAGAGTAAATTTTAAGGAGAGAGAGTGATATCATTTAGACACAATAAATAAATTTTGAAAGGAACTATACTTTTTAAAAAAAAAAGTATATAGTTGGGGCCCAATGGGCAGCCCACATCCACCTACTTATTATTATGTGGGTTTCAACACAAATCCATTTAATATAGATGGATATGGGCCACCCATTGGGTTGGCAAACATTTTGCCAGGTCTAGTTGTATCATATGTCGAATGTTAATTTTACTTTACAGTTCATGCATTATACTACCTTAAACTAATTTATTATACCCTTTTGGAACGTTAGCCTTGAACATTTACAAGTCGATTTCGTCTTTTTATTTTGAGTTCAAGAGGTATATTTTAATTATAATAACTAAAAATTTTGTTTGTATTTTATATCTTAATGGCCATTTAATTGTTCTTACCAAATCTAACCCGCTCCTAGCGTCTTGGTTAAGTAATCCTTGTCCTACAATTTAGAAGGACATATGCTCACATTGACTTCTAGAGATAAACATTTGCCATTTGAACTCTTCCAAAATAAATAATAAAATGGCAAAAATTGGTTTTACTCCTATGTGGTTGTTACCTTATTGCATTACGCCATCGAACTTTAAAAATATACCTTTAACCAACTAAACTAAATAAAATTATTTAATTGAACCATTTTGCCAAAAAAATTGGACGGCCATCAAATTAGGGCTCATATTTTCTTATATGGATTAAAAGGAAAGGCAAAAATACTAATGTGGCCTTCAAGTTGGAAGAGGTAGGAGAAATGAAGCTACAATACCTCGTATACTCCCCTTTCTTCACACACATCATGAATATGGGAAATGATGATCATAATCTTGAAGCAAAATGAGAGATTGAGTGCAGTTTTGCGTTAAGAAACGAGGCAAACAGGGTTTTCTTTTGCAGAGATATGCATCAGAAAAACTAATGGGTTTCATTCTGCAACAAAAGAATGATTTGGCATTGGCAAATAACCTAACAATAGAGCTTCAAGGATGCTTGATAAGGTTAGAAATAGAATCCAAAGCGTGGCAGAACAATAGAGAATGAAGCAGTAGTAATACACCTAACCAACAGGATCAATCAACTAAGAGAGAATCTGTTTGAACTCAAATGGTGCACCAGATGCAAAGTCTTGATCCGTCGAATTCTTTTTACAATCATTGGTCTCTCCCAATAACTCGACAGCGTGTTTAATTTTATAAAGATCTTAAGCACTTTATTGATTTTTGATAGCCGCGCTGAGCCAGGAGACCAATATCATAGAAAAACCCTTAAATTTTTGCAAAAATCAAGTGTAAGATTGCAAAACCCCTTCTGGTTCTTATATTACCACTTGGATTAGTTTTCGTAATAAGTTGAAAGTTACTTATATATAAGACTTTCAGTTTGAAGGGTAGTGTTGTAATATATTATTATATTAGATATCATTGTTATGTTCGGTATATCTCAGCGACCAAATTGATTATTGTTATATTAGGTATCAAGAAATAGTATTTGGATCAACAATCACACTGCATCCGTAAAAATTGCACGTGGAATTGATGCGAATGATGTTTCTTGTTTTAAAAAAGCACATTCTGGATTCAGATACAGTGTTATATCTCCTTCTTGAAATTGCATTATGTAATTGTATCGCACCACAATGTAGTATAGTTTTTATATATTTTTAACTCCTTATGTACTGAATGTCATCCAACCTCCATCCTCAAAAGTATGTCTTAAAGTACAATAGATAGGCACATAAATTAAGGCAGACAAAATAGTGGATAGAGTATAATATTTGTTCCAGTATACAAAAACACCATAATTAACTTGGGAGTGTGAAGTGATTCTATAAGAATATGTGCACTTCAGGGTAAATATTATATATCTGAGTTTGTATTTTTTGATATCTTTTTAAGGTTAAATTTTTTGTGTACTTTTTGGACATGCTTTTGAGAACAGAGGGAGTATTTATAATTTGTTATTATTGTAAAATGATGAAGCATGTTATAAAAGAGATGAAGCCGAATCAAAACTTGGATCTGATTAACCTCTTGAAACGTATGATCTCATTCTTTTTGTATATCCCAAAATCCACTAGAATCGTTCTTTGGATTACAACACCACGAACTCAACGAGGACCGGTCTACAATATTGATGATGAGAAATGGCTATAATCTCCGACGCCTGAAAAGCTTTAATATTCAATAGTCAAGATTCAATGGTGAATATGGCTATGTGAAGTGTTTATTTCTTTTGTTCTATCTCACAAATGGAAAATCTTACAAGCCTTTTATAGGGCAAACAGGATCAGCACCAATTATGGTCATTGATGGTGTAATTTATAATTTCTGTATAGATCACCATTATAATGATAATAATAGTCAGATTTTTAACTCTAGATATAAGGGGTAAAAACATGCTATTATGTTTGATTCGTTGTACCTAGACAACTCTGTATAATGGCTAATGATTCAATGAAAGATCACCCGGTTGATCAATGTTAACCACAAGTTCAGGTTGCCCAATCTGAATTTCAACAATTATGGAGTCCTTAAGGTTTTCAAGTAATTACATATTTTCTTAATCAACTTTTATCGAATCGTAGTGATGGTTGATTCTAGGCCTGATAATTTCTACCGATCCCGGTTCCAATAGGACCCGATTTTTAAAACCCGACAGGGTTAGGGTCAGGTATGGGATATACCCTTTACCTCTCACCCCGGCCCCAACCCCGACCCCCACCCCCACCCCCGACCCGATTATATATATAAGTTTTATTAAAATTTGTCTTATATATAATAATTTATATATTTAGGTATTCCATTAAAAATTTATAAGATTATAATAAAAGGATTTAAAGTAGTTTAATTCCAATAACAAGAATGAATTTAATTAGGAGCCAAGAGCATATATGATATATGATCAAGAGAATTACGAGCAAGTAAAGATAGGATAGAATTAGATAGTCTAATATTCATAGCATTAAGGCTATAAAATGCGGAGAAAAAAGAGGTATAGATTTCATCTGCTTTGCTTTTGTAATCTGGAACATTACAAATTGGCATGAATCACTTGAGTTCCTATTGACTATTTCTAGCTCATAAAAGTAATATATAAAGGTTTATAGAAATTTAATTTAGGAAAAAAGGAGAATACATGGGAAACGGGACGGGACGAGATGGGTATGCGATATTTTTTTCGGGAGTGGGTCAAGTTTGGGGGAAATCACACATTTGGTGGGACAGGTATCGAGGTATAGGGAAAGGGTTCTCCGGACCAAACCCGCCTTTTGCCAAACATAGTAATTCCAATTTACTTTGTCATTTTTGTTTATTTTTGCATTAAGACACTTATTTGAAACTCTTACTTGAAATAACGTTTGCAATATTGGGTTAGGGTAAAAAGCAATCTAGTTAGATTATAGTAGATTAACATTGCCATTTGAGGACTAAAGTTGAGTGGCCACACATATCTTATGCCACTCTCCAAAAAGTTTTTAAAAAAATGAAATACACAAATTGCAATAATACATTTATAACGTATGTGCGACAAGTATATATTTTTCATTAATATTATAAAGTCGAAAAAAAGTGTAACGATTATTTTAATATTAACATATTTTTAAGTTTTTTTACTTTCAATAAGGTTCATGGCCCATGCTCAACTCTAATCTTAATGTGTGGACTTTTGATTGTTCACTGAGGTTGGGTCGAGCCGAGAAATATCTTGAATACAAATATCGTAAGGCCCTGATATACCCCTCACTTTGTACTTTATTTACAATTTATACCATATATATATAATGCGATGCGCTTCTAAACCCTTACATTAGTCATTTCTATCTTCATCCATAGCGTCAGGTTACGGCATACAAGCCCTCGTCTCTTTGCCTTTCCATAACCCGTAATCTGCAATCTAATTACTTATCATGGATAATTATAATGAGGAACCGCATAGTGATGAGGAACCCTACAATGATGAGGAACCCTACAATGATGGGGAATCTTATGGTGACGAGTAATCTCACGACGATGAGGAATCTCACGGCGATGAGGAATCCCACAATGATGATCCGTCAGGTATTCCAATGGATAATTTTTTGGTTATTACTCCCTCGAATTTGAATATTTTGCTTTGCCTATTTGTAAATCTTTAAAATGCTAGGCCGAATTAAGAATGTGTATTTTAATGATGAGTTTTTAAGAAACTTGGATATATTTGTTTACAGAGATGCTCATTAAATATTTTTCTATTTTTTCCGATAAACACAACTTATGATGAGAAACTTTATAAATCATTGATGCTACATATTAGTTTCGGGTTAAATGCTTTTTTGGTCACTGTACTATAGGTCAACTTACAAATGGATAACTGAACTTTTTTTTCTTACAATCAACTAATTATACTAGACTTTTCTGACAAACCGTTAAAAAATATGTTAAGTCATGTTGACTTTTAACGATTTGCCACGTAAGCAGCTGACTTGTGAAAAAAAAGAAGCTTATGTGTCGAGAATTATCCTATGTGGCATTGATTATGTGAATTTGGCCTTGATTATGTGGATTTGGCCTTAATTCTTTATAAATATAATAATATAAATTAGAAAAGTTAGCCAAGAAACAAGAAAATAAATAAATAAATATATTTAATTGTTTTTGTAATTAATATCAAATGAATTTTTATTTAATTCTTTCCAAATATAATAATCTAAATTAGAAAAATTTGCCAAAAAAATAAGAAAATAGATGAAATATATATTTAATTATTTTTATAATTAATATCAAATGAATTTTTATTTAATTGTTTACAAATATAATAATATAAATTAGAAAAGTTAGCCAAAAAAAAGAAAATAAATAAATAATATATTTAATTATTTTTTGTAATTAATATCAAAATAATTTTTTTTAATTCTTTATAAATATAATAATATAAATTAGAAAATTTTGTCAAAAAAAAAGAAAATAAATAAATAATATATTTAATTATTTTTGTAATTAATATCAAATGAATTTTTATTTAATTCTTTACAAATATAATAATGCAAATTAGAAAAGTTAGTCAAAAAAAGAAAATAAATAAAAAATATATTTAATTATTTTTTGTAATTAATATCAAATGAATTTTTATTTAATTCTTTATAAATATAATAATATAAATTAGAAAAGTTAGCCAAAAAATAAGAAAATAAAAAAAATATTTAATTATTTTTGTAATTAATATCAAATGAATTTTTAATTAATTCTTTACAAATATAATAATATAAATTAGAAAAATTTATCAAAAAAACAAGAAAATAAATGAAAAATATATTTAATTATTTTTGTAATTATTATCAAATGATTTTTTTTTAATTCTTTACAAATATAATAATATAACTTAGAAAAGTTAGCCAAAAAACAAGAAAATAAATGAAATATATATTTAATTATTTTTGTAATTAATATGAAATGAATTTTTATTTAGTTATTTACAAATATAATAATATAACTTAGAAAAGTTAGTCAAAAAACAAAAAAATAAATAAATAATATATTTAATTATTTTTGTAATTAATATCAAATAAATTTTTCTTTAATTATTTTCAAATATAATAATATAAATTAGAAAAATTTGCCAAAAAAATTAGAAAATAAATAAATAAATATATTTAGTTATTTTTGTAATTAATATCAAATTAATTTTTGTTTAATTATTTACAAAAATAATAATATAAATTAGAAAATTTTATCAAAAAACATGAAAATCTCAACAAAACAATTCGACGGTGAAAATCTTCATCCCACCGGAGCACCAGAAGCCTCCCGGCCCTCCCCATCCAACCTCTGGCAGAGACAAACAATTCGACGGTGAAGCATAGCAGTAACACCAACAAAACCCCCAATTATACCCATGTTAACCGGCAAGACACCGGATCCCATAGCCATCGGGTTTTTCGCAACTGATTTTGCCAAAGAATAACGATAGATGCACATGAATCGGTAGGTAACCAGCCGAAAACTCCATTAATTCCGACCACAAACAAATCTTAGATCTGATACGAGGAAGAATGGGCAGATCAAAACCCAACATAACATATCGATTTTGGACTCGGAAGGAAAAGCTTCCTCCCTATTTGTGACCTTCCCTAACTCCCTTCCTCTCGCCCTGCTTGCAGCTTTCGTATGCGCCCACTCCAATTTCTTGGTGGGAGTCTGGGCTTCCCTTCAGTTCAAATGGATTCTGATCGAGTATCCCACCATCGTCCTTGCTCTAAAGCACCTTTTGTTCGCTTGCGTCCCCTGTAGCTTCTGTGCTATTCACCTGGGCAACTGTCTCAGCTGTTGGTATGAGCCCCAATACTTCTTCCTCTTATTATTTCATGGCCTTCACTTGTCTTTTCTATTGGCTGTTCTCCATTCCACGCATTTCTTCGTTCAAATTAAAACAGGAAGTGAGCTACCATGGCGGTGAAGTTCCGGACGACAACTTAATTTTGGGCAAGCTCGAGAGTTCCGACCACAAACAAGAAAATTGGTATTGTTTTTGGATTCAGAAGGAGAAGCTTCAGTTAACTGTAGCTCCCAGCTCGGATTCAAGAAATATGTGGCATTTCCACGTCATTTAACCGTTAAAAAACTTAACTCCGCTGACGAAAATTCAACTTTGTATTAAAAAAGTCGAGTACAGTTAGTTGTCTGTAAGAAAAAAAGCTCAGTTACCCATTTGTAAGTTGACCTATAGTACAGTGACCAAAAAAACATTTAACCCTATTAGTTTCTTTGTATTTCAACTTATGTACAATCAAAATTGTAAATCTTTAAAATGGAATTACGCTATAAAAGGCAATAATAGAATAAAATAAAACTTAAAAACTAGAATGTTTAAATTTTCATTGGGTATGGAAAGGTAATCTTTGTATACTCGACGGGATAGGGATTAATAAAACTAAGATAAAGCGGAGATGGAGTTTGAATAAGAAAAATTCTTTGTGCTCCATTGTCATTCCTAAACTAATTACTAAAATAATTCAACATATAGAAGTGACTTTATTTAAACATAAACCTTAATTACATATAAGTTGGCTCAAACGAGTTTCTAAATTTGAAGTATATTAAGTTTCATGCTTTACACGTAGGAATTTAATGCTAATAAATTGATAAATAGATTTGTTAATATTATATGAGAACCAAGACCTGCAAAATAGAAATAAATAAGAAGTTTATCAATTTTTTTACCTTTAGGACTCTTTGATTCTCAAGTAAAGCGAACTTAAGATTTTTTTTTTACTCAAAATTGGTAAAATGAATTTGTAACACCTCTGTCCTATATCAAAATATGTTGGATACTTTGATACGTATACAAGGATCCAAGCAACTATTAGTAATATCTTAAGGCATAACCTTTTGGATGAGTTTATAGGGGGTTAAGATGATCAAAGAATGTATTATTGAGACTATTAGTATTATCTTTAAGCATAACTTTTTGGATTAGTTTATGGTGGGTTAAGATGACTCAAGAATATATTTATTATTGAGACATTAAATTGAGCGAGCTTGTGTGTGATATCATTTGATTTGGACTTGAAATTTGACTTGGTTTGTTACATATGGTATCAAAGCTGACTTTCAAAAACTTGGGTCAAGTCATCTGATCAGTTTACTTGAGGTGGAGACACAGAAGACAGTTAGTGTTATCCCATAATGGATATAAGCCGTTGTATTATCCCATAATAGTTAGAGAGCCAAAGATTATAGGTTATGTGTGACTATGTGTTCGACTTGACGGGGGGACTTTAGGTATTAAAGTTGAAAAAATTGTAACCATGTACATCGAAACTTGTGGGAGACTTTGATATGTGTATTAGGAAAAAAGCAAGTATTAGTAGTACCTTCAAGTATGACTTTTTGGGTTAATTTGTAATGGGCAAATATGACTCAAGAAAATACTATTGAGATATTTGATTAAGCTCGTGTATGCTAAGATTTGATTTAAATTCAGGTTTTGACCCGAGTTATTACATAAGTAGTACCATTTAGCTGTGGGTATTAAGGGGAGCTATAAGGTTTCAAGGTTTACATGAAGTGAGATAAAATTTAAATTATGTTACATTGGTTGAATGATTTGTGTTTTCTTACTAGTGTCTGACTGTACAAATGCAGTTGAATTTGTTTGTTTTAAATAAGGTGAGTAAATGGGTTGCATGGGGTTGAACTTTTACTCTGTTAAAAGTTTACTTGTATAAAAGTATCTACTCAACTGATATGTATACTCAGCATAGTGAGTATTGACAAAGAACCACATGCATTTTAGACTTAACAAATTACTTGTAATGAAATGTTCGGTTGATGTTTTTTAGTTGACAATTATATTATATTATATTAGTTCAAATTTTATATATATTTCACGCTGGAATGATCAATGAAATACATACGTTTATAAAACATGTTGGAATGATTTAGCTTAAAATCAAGTATATACAAGTAGATAGTCTAGAGAAAGTACAACATAGATATATAGATGTTCAGAACCGCAACAAGGCTTCTTACTTTGTTCAATTTTCATTAGATAACTTGGAACCCTTATTTAAGTGAATAGGTTATTTGTGTGATTAGGCTGTCTTTATTCAATACTAATTTATACATATAATTTAACTCCTTTGAAGTATTGCTTTCTTTAGCTAATATCTTCGTAATAGCTATAGTTTTCTCCTTTGACTGTGTCTGTCTTATAAGAATTTCATAATGTTGGACATATTCATCCATTATTTTATGTAAGAATCTTAGTTATAACCCAACTAACTCTTTAATGAACAATGTGAATTTTCACTTTTCTTCATTTTAGCGAATGAGACTTAACATAGTTCTTCATTCAATTAACTTCTTTTAGCATAGCCTTGTTATTAACATTTTTTTTCTTTCTCGTGTGTAATACTTTCCCTTGATTCTTTTAGCATAGCCTTGTTCCTAGTGAAGAGCTTCTCCCCTTTAACTGGAGCTCCATCGAAGCAAATCTTTCCTTTTATCTGCTAATATTCTTGTTTTAACATTTTTGTTCAGGATAAATTTTCTTCATTCTTGGATTTTTAAAAGATATTTTCTCTTTTTATCATTGTATTATCCAAGTTGCTCTTAGAGATTTTTTTTAGAAATTCTTTATTTCAAAGAAAATTTTCTACAACCCGTCACATCCTTTTAAGTTTTATCTTAATTGGCACTTTGTTGTTGCTTGATGTGCGTATTAAAGAGGTGTTAATGCCATTTGAATCGGCTAGACACAGATTCATATATTGTTTTTATATTAAGCTTTTGAACTGTCCAACTAAATTGATTTGGTATGGACTCCAGACTGAGTAAGAATTTCCCTAAAATGGGATTATTTTATATTGCATTCTGGGGACGACAGAAAGGGACTGAACGAAATTGTTCCTTCAAGATAGTGTTGATCAACACAGAACATCCCTGAATTGGGAAATTCTGTTTGCGCTAAATAGCGATGGCAATGAACATAAATGTCGTTCAAATTTATATTGCGTCCTGGGGACGACAAAGAGGGACTAAAAAAGTGTTCCGCTAAGATATTATTGATCAACAAAGGGTGTAAACAGGCTGATTACCTATATGCCCCCCGTAAGATATGTCGGTTTACAGATGAATTTCTGTTAAAACCTCTTCAGAAATAAAACTAATGGTCTTTATGACCTTTATCATGATACAAAAAGCTCTTCTTAAGTGATTCTTTTGAATTCTTGAGTTATTTATATTGCTTCACAATTATTAATCAATTGTGGAGAATTTCTATTCTGGAGATTGGGTATAGAAAGAATGCACTTCCTTAAAGAGGAAGTAGGTCGTAGAATACGACGATGGTTTATGAAACCTTGAAGAAGGAAAAAAAATAGAATTATGAGGAATAAAGATTTTCGCATAACGAAGTAGACATTGGTGGTGTGTCATAGAAAGTTAGACACTAGTGATGTGTCATAATAAAATAAATACATATGGTGTTATGATAATAAGAACAAGCATATGGGATTTCGAAATTAAGATATAGATGATGTCAAAAATAGATAGACATTGATAGAGATAAAAGGAAGCAGACTCCGGAGAGGTCAAAAGGTGAAAGGATAAGTCCGAAAATTTTAGGACCTTTCACAGTAACAAAAGATTAAGTATAAAATAGCGAAAACTATTAAATATTTAGAGATACATGTTTATATGTATGTTAATATGTGTTATGGTATGTGATTTTTTTTAATATATTTCACTGTTATAGAATAAAGGCGGCTAAGAGGGAATTGGCATGATCAAGGAAGAATAGACATACACCGAGTAGGAAAGATTCGGTATTGCGATTCCGAGGACGAATCTTTATAAGGGGGGGGGGAGAATGAAGCGATCCGGGGTTTTAGAAAATATTAAGATTAGAATTTGAATTAATAAAATTCTTATTATGTGGTTTTGGATTTCATAAGTGAAATTGTGATGTGCAATGTGATTTTTTGTATAATAATAAATATATTATTTATTATTATATGTAAATAAATTGGTGATTTCAATTTGTAGAATAAGGAAAAGTTATTATAATATGTTTATTGAAAACAATTTGTAGAAAGGAGAAAGGAAATGATCAAATATATAATGTATATATTTGTTTTGATCGAAAAATAAATTGTGGAAAAACAATTCATTCAAAGAAAAGGGAGATAGTTAAATTTGATGGTGCAAAATTATTGCATTCATTAAATAATTAAATTAACGTGATTTATTATATTAAATTATTTTAATATGATGAATTGTTAGTATTAAAAGTAATTGTTTGGGAAGAAATAAATATATATAAAAATAAATTATTGGAGACAATTTGTTTAAAAGAAAGAAATATACCAAATTGTGATTTATTCATATTACATATATTGATATATAATAATGTATCAATGATATATTAATTTTGTTGTGGGTGGAATAAGTGATATGTATATAGTATATATATAATGTGTATGCGTTAGATACTGAAGGTAAAAGTTTTATAAGCTAATTAAGCTAAGCCATGATATTCAGTTGTATGTAACTCCAAGTATTAATTAAATTGGGACAAACAAGCAGGAGCTGTATTTCATGAAGTAACCTTCAAGTATGTTATATGCTGAGTCACACGAAAAGAGCTGGAGCTGGCCTTACATGATAAATATAGACCATAAACTCAGCATTCTTATTTCTTAGTAGCTAAGAATTTTTTGTGCTCACCAAGTCTTTTAGCTCTATAAAACAAAATCAATTAGATTGCTCTCTCTCTTTCCCCTGCGATAGCATTACCACTCCACCTCCCTGCGCTTCTCTTCTCCACCCGGCCCTCTCCCTGTTTCCCTCTCTGCCCAACCGAACACTCCCAACCCCCAGTCACTTCAGTCGGCTAACAAGAGAATTAAATGGTTCATGAATTGAAGTAGAAGCTGGGATTAAAACTTTAAGTACTATCAAGTTTGGAATCAAGCATCAAGCAAGCAAAGGTAATGTACACTATGTGTTAACGCCACCGACTCGCCGAGCGCCTCAATCACGAAAAAGCACGTTTGATCCTGCACAATGAACACGTCAGCACCGGATCTCGACGGTTTTGGACCGTCGGGGATCGCTCCGGTGTGAGAATAAGTACAGATTTTGAGAAGAGTGGTTTAACAATGGAGGTTGTGTGCTCTAGTGTCTCCAGAGAAAAAATGTCAAGTTACCTCCTTGTGTAGTGCCCTGTGCCCATATATTATCTCACCACCTTGCATGTTTTCCCCCCGTCAACATTATGTCAACTCCTCATTAATGAGGGTGGCTTAAGACGGCTGGGCCCATCACTTCAATCAGCCGCCTGCCAATCCCAGAGATTAGGGATAATTGCTAGTCTATAAGCTGCCACCTGCCATCCACTACCATCTCCAACCTAAAGTTTATCTAAATAACCATTTAGACAATAGCCCAGTACTCCAATAGTAAAAATGGGTTTGACCCGGAAAGCCCAAGAGGAGTAAGATTCAACCGGCCCCAAATATTCACGGCCCAACATTGCCCCCTAGTCTTTTATTAAACAGAGTGTTTGATGAAAGAGTATAAGAATTTAGTCTAATCACCAAGAAGAGTCCAAACAGGTTCGGCCAAGCCCAATTAACAAAAGGCCCATGTCCACATGCAGACCCCTCAAAATCAAAATCAGATACCAATTCTTCAAATTTTCAAAAATAAATGATAGTTTCTCAATTTCGAGAGGACACGCCGACGGTTAACCTCCCCCATCATTATCTCTATTAAATGTGCAGCCTTTGGACTTCGTGAGCCTCCAGAAAGACAACTCTATAAAACTTTCGAACCCCTAAATCAGACAATTTTACCCGTCTATTTGAAATTCGAAATATCTCAGCTTTCTTCTTCTTCTTGCTCCGATCTTCTCATTAATTTGTCTGTCAACAATGGCTTCCCAAGACAAAGAAAACGCTGCCTTGACCTCCGAGATTCATTCATCTTCCATCCCGACTGTGCCAAACCCTAGGTCCATACCAGCATCTGGCAAAAATCCTATACCTCCTGTCTCTGTACCCCCCCCTTTTAAATTCGAGGATGAGGAGCAGCACCCCATCGCCAACAGCTCTTCAAAACTAACAGAAAATGATCTCAAAACCATCCGAGAACGTTATTTTATTCCAGACACACATCATTTAAAAGCGCCTACCCTTTCCGACCGAATGTATCATCGTCCCGACGGTTGGACCGCCATGCCTCTCATTCTCTTAGAAAGAGGAATCCGATTTCCTCTTCATGCTTTCATCGTTACCCTTCTGGGGTTTATGGGGGTGGGATTTGCCCAACTGGTCCCCAATTCCTACATCCACATTCTAGCTTTTATTGCTTTCTGTAGTGAATCAGGGGTTCCTCCCTCTATTGACTTCTTTTTCAATCTGTTCGTTCTTGGCAAATCTCGCGAACAGGGTTTCAAGGTTCTGGGTAAACAAGCCCCAAAACCTAATTCTAGATTCAGTAAACTCCCCCTAATGGATACCCCTTCGAGCAACAAGAAATGGTATGAGAAATGGTTCTTCATCAAAGGACCTGAAATATCATCTATTCCCGATTGGACCACTTCAGAGCATGCCACTGCGGACCTAGGCGACCTCCCAGACGATCGCATAAAGGAGATAGCGAAGCTCATGGAGAAGCTTCCTATGGAGGAATGGAGTTTCAACCTCCTAGGCGATCACGCTTGGTTATTCGATCATAAACGTAAGTTTCCAACCCAAATTTTGTATGATTTTCTCAATTTCTCTTTGATCATTATCTTGAAATATTTTTCTTTGTGTACAGTATCCTTGATCAGGCCTTCATCTCCTGACCGAAGAGATATAGAGCAATCTCTGTCTGCCCCATCAGCTCAAGATTTTCCTGAAGCTCAAGAAACCGAAGCACAAGCCTTCGAGCTTCAACCCACTGACCCACCAATAGCCGAATTAAACCCGGACGAAGGGGTTAGTCGGCCTCGCCGAAAAAAGAGAGCTGCCAGAAAGCCTAAACATACCTCAGCTCCTATCCTCACCGAGAGCCTACTTGACATGCCCGCTGTTGATCGTGCCAAGATCCTTCTTACCAAGAAGCGAAAGGCTAAAGTCAACATTGTACCTCTCACTACTGAAGAATTGAGAGTGCCTCCTTCCCAATCGAATCTACATCCGTCTCCACCCTCGCCCACAGAACCAGACGAATTTGAGGTTGAACCTAGTTCTCCTCTTATTCGAAAGAAAAAATATCCTTCTGACGACCAGCCCTTACCTGAAAATCAGCCAACATCCTCTCCTCAACGAGCAAATCCTCCCTTCTTTGGTTCAACGTCTGGAGCTCCTCGGTCACCTAGCCTATGGCCTGACCAGAACGAAGACTTCCCCCTGTATCTCTATAATTCTTTCGTTCTGGATACAGACAACCATAGGTTCGGCAACAGTACCATAGTCGATCTGCTGGAAGAAGGCTTGGCCCATCAGGCTAGAGTAAGTTTTTGATCATTTCTGCTCATAGATATACACTCTTCGAGTATTTTGTTGATTCAGAATGTCTGCAGGCAAATGGGATCTTCGGGCGTCTCTATCAGAAGTACAAAAAAGCTGAAGCCGAAGAAGAGGCAGCCCGAAGAGAAAACATCATTCTAAAGTCTGCATTGGCCAAGGAGAGGAGCGAACATGAAAATATTCGCTTCAATTGCAAGGGTCTTCAGAATGACCTCATAAAGATGAAAGAGCAGCTGGCCGCGTCTGAAGCTTCTCAAAACACGATCATGCAACGGAATGAAGAACTTCAGCGGTCCAATAAACAATTAACTGAGAATAACCGAAATCTGGCTTTAAGCGTGTCAGATGCTAAGAAATCTGAAGAACATCACCTGGATCTTCGAGGAAAAGCTGAGAAGGAGCTTTGTAATCTGAAGTCGATGGGTCCTCCTCTCACTAAGGAACTTCGCAAGGAGATCCAGGCTGAATACCGAAAATCTCCTTCTTTAACTAACGAAATAATTCAAATGTACGCGGAGGGTTACGAAGCAGCCCGAAGCAAGGGTAAAGCTAAATTGGCGGCCGTTGCTGTAAACCCGTTGCTCCTTGATTCTTCCGAAGATGAAGATGAGGAGTAATGGTGACAGAAATTTACCCTTTGTATGACAATGTACTGACTTTATTAAGCTTAATGAGATATATCTTATTCCTTGTTGCTCCTTTCTTAAGTCGAATTTGTACTGTTGTTTAAACGATATATAATTTAAGCTCAACACTTCAAGTAAAATTAAACAACAATGTAAGACGAAACTTACTCACTACCGGAGGATACCATACATCATTGTTAGGATAAACGATCCACCAATTTTTTAGTAGGAATATTAGTTCCGAAGAACTTATAATGTTATTCAGCTTTATAATAATTTGGATAACTTCATTCTTCTTTGAGAGCCGAATAAGTTCAACACAGGAAATATCTCGCTTTGCTATAAAAAGTCGAAAGGATTCAACCTTATACTTGGTGACCACGTTCTCTCCGAGAGCCGAACGGGTTGGACCATCAATAGTTCACTTCGCTACGAGGAGACGAAGGAATCCATCCTTATACCAAGCTGGCAACCTCGTTCTCTCCGAGAGCCGAACAGGTTCAACCCAAAAGATATTCCGCTTCGCTACGAGGAGTCGAAGGGATCCAACCTTATATCTGGTGACCACGTTCTCTCCGAGAGCCGAACGGGTTGGGCCATCAATAGTTCACTTCGCTACGAGGAGACGAAGGAATCCATCCTTATACCAAGCTGGCAACCTCGTTCTCTCCGAGAGCCGAACAGGTTCAACCCAAAAGATATTCCGCTTCGCTACGAGGAGTCGAAGGGATCCAACCTTATATCTGGTGACCACGTTCTCTCCGAGAGCCGAACGGGTTGGACCATCAATAGTTCACTTCGCTACGAGGAGTCGAAGGAATCCATCCTTATACCGAGCTGGCAACCTCGTTCTCTCCGAGAGCCGAACAGGTTCAACCCAAAAGATATTCCGCTTCGCTACGAGGAGTCGAAGGGATCCAACCTTATATCTGGTGACCACGTTCTCTCCGAGAGTCGAACGGGTTGGACCATCAATAGTTCACTTCGCTACGAGGAGACGAAGGAATCCATCCTTATACCAAGCTGGCAACCTCGTTCTCTCCGAGAGCCGAACAGGTTCAACCCAAAAGATATTCCGCTTCGCTACGAGGAGTCGAAGGGATCCAACCTTATATCTGGTGACCACGTTCTCTCCGAGAGCCGAACGGGTTGGACCATCAATAGTTCACTTTGCTACGAGGAGACGAAGAAATCCATCCTTATACCAAGCTGGCAACCTCGTTCTCTCCGAGAGCCGAACAGGTTCAACCCAAAAGATATTCCGCTTCGCTACGAGGAGTCGAAGGGATCCAACCTTATATCTGGTGAATAAAAACCTCTATTGGAGAGACAAAGAGAGCCATCTTTATTAATAATTGTCGTTGTAGTTACAGACTTCCATATTTTAATACTAACCCTACTGAAAATATTTGCGGAGTCTCCCGGCATGCCAAGTATTTTTGATTTCAGACCCATCTAAAGTTCGCAGCCGGTAGGTTCCGGGTTTTGATACACTGGTGACTTCATAAGGGCCCTCCCAATTTGGCATGAGTTTACCCATATTCTGAGGGGTAGAAGCTTCTACTTCCCGGAGAACTAAATCCCCAACTTCGAATCTTCGAAGCTTTACACCTTTGTTGTAGTATTTAGCCACACGACGTTGATATGTGGCCAACTTTATCAAGGCTGCCTCTCGAACTTCTTCGATCAGATCTAAGTTAGCTCTGAGTCCCTCATCATTGTATAATTCTTTAAATTGACTGACTCGAAGACTTGTAGATCCAATTTCTATCGGAACTAAAGCATCAGTACCGTATGCTAGCCTAAATGGGGAATCTCCCGTCGTAGTCCTTGGTGTAGTTCGGTAAGCCCATAGCACGCTAAGTAATTCTTCGGGCCATCTTCCTTTGGCGTCATCCAGCCTTTTCTTGATTCCATTCAGGAGTATTCTGTTAGTTACTTCAACTTGTCCATTAGATTGTGGATGGGCAACTGAAGTCTTTCGATGCTGAATCCCTAACTCTTTCAAGAACGCCTCAAATTTTGATCCCACGAACTGGCGTCCATTATCTGAAATTACTACCATAGGAATTCCAAATCGAAATACTACTGACTCTTTGAGAAACTTCAAACATTCTTGTTCTGTTATCAGCCGAAGGGGTTTCGCCTCTACCCATTTAGTCATATAATCAATTGCTACTATAACAAAACTGACTTGGCCTTTCGCTTTTGGAAGGGGACCCAGTATATCCACCCCCCAGACAGCAAAGGGTATAGGAGATAAAACCGAGTATAACTCCTCTGGTGGCTGATGTGGGATCGAACTATTCAGCTGGCATTTGGGGCATTTTTTCACATAGTCAGTAGCCTCTTTGAAGATTGTCGGCCAATAAAAACCTTGACGAAGTACTTTATA
This sequence comes from Panax stipuleanatus, assembly GCA_020205555.1. Taxonomy (NCBI): domain Eukaryota; kingdom Viridiplantae; phylum Streptophyta; class Magnoliopsida; order Apiales; family Araliaceae; genus Panax; species Panax stipuleanatus. The sequence goes on from JAINUT010002318.1 coordinate 235,182, forward strand.
TGCTAACGACTTCGCGGCCATATGATCACCACAGATACCTTCATGGACCTCCCGAAGGGCATATTCAGCTTCAGACGGGATCAGACACTTCAGTAATGGAGAGGAATAAGCTCTTCGATACAGATCTCCATCAATCAGTACGAAGTTTGCGCTCTTGTATCTCACCTTTTTAGCCAACATCTGATCCGAAGGTAGTACGCCATCTGCTAAATAGTTTATGTATGGAGTCATCCAACAATTTGACTGCTCCACGCACATTACTTCCTCTTTCTGGATGCTGGCTTGTTTCAGGATTTCCAAGTAAACGATTCCTTTAAAGGCGCTTGATTCAGTAGTAGCTAGTTTTGACAATGCATCAGCGTCGGAATTGTCAGCTCGACCAACACTTTTAAATACACATGAGCCAAAGTGTTGAAGTCGATCTTTCAATTCTGCAAGATATCTAACCATTTTAGAGCCTCGAGCTTCGTACTCCCCCGAAACTTGCTTGATGACCAGTTGAGAATCACTGTAAATGATCAGCTTCTGAACTTCCAGACTATGACCCAGACGCAATCCTGCTAATACCGCCTCGTACTCAGCCTCATTATTTGTTGCCTTGAATTCAAATCTGATGGTCTGCTGTATTTTGAATCCCTCCGGGCTTGTCAGAATTATCCCGGCACCACCGAGATCCGAAGTAGAAGATCCATCTACATATAAAGTCCAAGAATCGTGCTCCTGTTGAAGTATGGCCACCGTCTCCGGAGATCCCTCCATTTCGATCATGCTGCCATCAGCTTCAGGAAACGAGCATTCTATCACAAAATCAGCCAAGGCTTGGCCTTTAATAGCTGTCCGGGGATAGTACTCTATGAAGAACTGGGACAATTCCATCGTCCACGCAGCAAGCCTGCCCGAGACCTTTGGCTTCCCCAACACCTTCTTCAGTGGTTGGTCTGTATACACCACTATTATCCAACCTTGGAAGTATTGCCGAAGCTTTCTACTAGCAACGACCAAAGCAAAAGCAAATTTCTCAAGGTTTGGATACCTTGTTTCTGCATCCCTAAGGGCATGGTTTACATAGTAAACCGGGTGTTGCTTACCCTCAATTTCCCGCACCAAAACTGCTCCTACGGCAAATGAACTGGCAGCCAGATACAGATACAAAGGTTCCGTAGGAACTGGCTTCACTAACAGAGGTGCCGAAGACAAGTACCTTTTGATGCCTTGGAAAGCTTCCTCGCACTCCGAAGTCCATTGGAAGGTCTTCGCATTCTTCGGCCCTTTCAACGTGTTAAAGAATGGCAAGCACCTTTCTGCTGACTTAGACATGAATCGTCGCAACGATGCTATTCGACCAGTTAAACGTTGAACATCCTTGTATGACTGGGGTGATTTCATGTCTAAGATAGCCTGGATCTTCTCTGGATTGGCTTCGATACCTCTCTTACTGACCAAATATCCCAAGAATTTACCTGCCCCCAGTCCGAAAGTACACTTAGTAGGATTCAGCTTCAATTCATAACGGCGCACCGTCTGGAAACATTCTTCTAGATCATCTAGATGACCACGAACCGACATGCTTTTAACAATCATATCATCAACGTAAACCTCCATATTCTTGCCTAGCTGCTTCTCGAATATATGGTTCATCATCCTTTGATATGTAGCTCCCGCATTGATCAATCCGAAAGTCATTTTTTTGTAGGCGTACACCGACCGATGAGTAATGAAAGCTGTCTTTGGTATGTCTTCTTTACACATAGAAATTTGATGATAACCTGAAAAAGCATCCATAAAACTAAGAAAAGCATACCCCGAAGTTGCATCAATGAGTTGGTCGATATGAGGCAGAGGATAGAAATCCTTCGGGCAGGCTTTATTCAGATCGGTGTAATCTATACAAACTCGCCACTTGCCATTATGCTTCTGTACCAGAACCACGTTGGCCATCCACTCTGGATAATCGATCTCGAAGATGAAATCTGCATCCAACAACTTAGTGATCTCCTCATCAATTATCTTCTGTCTCTCCAATGCGAAGAGTCTTCTCTTCTGTCTAACTGGCTTCTTAGTTGGATCCACTTGCAATCTGTGCTCCGCTACTTTTCGACTTACTCCCAGCATGTCACTGGGGATCCAAGCAAAGACATCGGCATAGCACCGAAGCAACTTCAGCAGGCTTGTTCGAAAAGGTTCTGGAAGTCCCGAACTGATTTTCACTGTTTTCTCTTTCTTCCCCGGAATCAACTCGATCTCTTCGGTATCCTCAACGGGCACGACTAAAGGTTCGGTTCCGCTTTCTGTAAATGGTTCCACCTCAATGGCCATTGTATGCTTCAGTTTACTGATCCCTACCCCCGAAGTGATTAGAGCATTCCGATAGCACCTCCTTGCTAAGCCCAGATCTCCCGCCACTTCGCCAACTCCGTGGGATGTAGGAAACTTAATTTTAAAGTGGGGTATTGAAGTAACCGCCTGTAGAGCTGTCAAAGTAGGTCTCCCCAAAATAGCGTTGTAGGCAGAATCAACATGTACAACATAAAATTTACAAAGGATTTGAACCTGTTGGGGAACTGTCCCGAAGACAACTGGCAGCTCGATGGTCCCTGCTACCTTGACGGGATCGTTGCTGAAACCATACAGAGGGGCCTCCTGCCCGATTTCCATCTTCTGGCCATCTGCAGGCATTCGGTGGTAAGCATGAGCATACAATATATCCACCGAAGAGCCATTGTCAATCATCATCCTTTTCATATCCACAGAACCTACTTGGGCCGTGATTACCAAGGCTCCTTCATGTGGTTCGATAGGTTCCGTAGGGAAGTCTTCATCTGTAAAGGAAATTATGGAACCCGGATATGCCCTTTCGACCTTCGTAGGCTTATCTGCCAACGACATCACAGAGTCCAGATACCCTCGTCTCTTCTTACCTGCAACTTTTCCTGTGTTCCCCCCAGATATCACATCCACAACATGCCGCACCGCCTGGTTTGGCACTGGTTGAACAGGCTGGGCGACTTGAGCCAACTCCTTATTCTCCGGTTGATTCCTTTGTCATTCCCGCCCTGTTACATAATGCATCAAAGTACCACTTTGAACTTTTCTCTCAATAAATTCCTTCAAACTCCAGCAGGAATTTGTATCATGCCCAACCGCCCGGTGGCCCGATCCGTGTTAAGTTGTGTGTATACCTTGTTCACCTTTTGAGTCAGAATGGGTGGACGATCTCCCCTGGGCATCCAGTTACTATTATACCTCTTCTGATTCCCTTCGGATCGATCATTGCCGGTATTATTTCTTCTCTGATTAATGTCAGACTTTTCCCTGTCTTTCTCCTTTACTTTTTCCAAAGAGCTTTGTTTTAAGCTAGCCATTGCCTCTTCCACTACGATGAAACCTTCGGCCTTTTCAAACGCTTCAGCCAGACTCTTTGGATGTTTGAACATCAGCTTTTTTACCAATTTTTCCGATTTCACCAGATCTAAGCCATTCTGGAATATCCCTACCGCCTGAAGATCATTAAGATCTGAAATTTGCCCTACAGCTTCTTGAAATCTCTTCACATACTGCCCCAGAGTCTCATTCGAATATTGCCTTACTTGGGCCAACGATCCCGTGGGTCTTCCTCTTCTCTTATTGCTCCCAAAGCGAGCATGGAATTTGTCACATAAATCTGCCCATGACGTAATCGAATCCGAAGCCAGAGCCCCCATCCATTGCCTTGCATCTTTTCTTAATGTCAACCCGAATGTCTGACATTTAGCTGAATCTGAATAGTCGTAATAATCCATCAATCTATCGAATGCTTGGCTATGGTCAAACGGATCTCCAGAACCATCATAGCTTTCCATATGAGGTAACTTTTTGCTGGGATCCGCTTTCTCTTTAAGAATTTCAGATGAAAAGGGGGACGCCTTTTTATCCGAAGCCTTTTTTCCTTGTTGAATCTCCGTTAGCTGCTTTCGAAGCTCTCCTATTTCTTTTGATAGGTCTTCCATCATCCCGGGCGAAGAAGTAGCTTTCTTCTCCGGAGACTTCGCTTTGTTGTGTCTAATCCGATCTCTTTCATCCGGCTTAAGCGACGTCGAAGGACTTCGTCTTGTACTTCGGCTGGACCAAGAACTCCCTGTATGGTGTATTCTCTTTGGACTTTTTAGAGAGTGACTCCTTGATCGACTTCGTCGTTCATCCCTTCTACATTCTCTATGATGCTCAATACGAGGTGCCTTTTTCGAACTTCTAGGAGAACATTCTTGTAACATACTTGGTTTCCTATCGGGAGAATGACTATAAGACTCAAGGTCATCTCGACTGGTATACTCGTTCTTCCTTGCTCTTCGACCACGTGATCTACTCCGTCTCTCCGGTCGAGTGTAACTGAAAGCTTCGTCTTTTTTCTCAGCCATAAGAATCATCTGTTTAGAAATCTCCTCCGCAGAAGGGCTTTCAAAGCCGTGTCGGTTTCTTGAGCCTTCTTTGCCAAGATAGACATCTTGTCCGTATGGCCTTCTCGATGCTGGGCCTTAAGTGGTGTGTCCATCATCTTTTTCCGATTGTTATCGGAACCCTTGCTAGCAGTAGAGAATAACTTCCTCTTGGCATCCCCATGGTCTCTAGCCTGAGAATCTTTCAGAACCTTCTGTGACCCAAGTCTATCATGAACGCTTTTTGAGGGTCCTAATCTGTCTTTCACCGAAATTCTTTGCAAAGAAGAGCTGGCATCCGTTGGTTGTCCTTCAGCCGTGATCGTCTTACTTTTTACCATAGCTTCCAAGGTAAGTTGTGATTGAAAACCAGAAACACTAAAAGCCCTCCTTCTAGCGCCAATGTTAACGCCACCGACTCGCCGAGCGCCTCAATCACGAAAAAGCACGTTTGATCCTGCACAATGAACACGTCAACACCGGATCTCGACGGTTTTGGACCGTCGGGGATCGCTCCGGTGTGAGAATAAGTACAGATTTTGAGAAGAGTGGTTTAACAATGGAGGTTGTGTGCTCTAGTGTCTCCCGAGAAAAAATGTCAAGTTACCTCCTTGTGTAGTGCCCTGTGCCCATATATTATCTCACCACCTTGCATGTTTTCCCCCCGTCAACATTATGTCAACTCCTCATTAATGAGGGTGGCTTAAGACGGCTGGGCCCATCACTTCAATCAGCCGCCTGCCAATCCCAGAGATTAGGGATAATTGCTAGTCTATAAGCTGCCACCTGCCATCCACTACCATCTCCAACCTAAAGTTTATCTAAATAACCATTTAGACAATAGCCCAGTACTCCAATAGTAAAAATGGGTTTGACCCGGAAAGCCCAAGAGGAGTAAGATTCAACCGGCCCCAAATATTCACGGCCCAACACTATGTTTATGTATATGAGCATTAGTTAGTTTAAAGTAAAATCAGTTAGCTATATTAAATTGGGTAATTAGTTAACTGGTATAGCCATATGGATTAGCAATGGAATTGGATGTATTGCAAAGTTATGAATTGGAATACTAGAATCAAATAAATTAAGAAATTGAAGTTAGTAAACTAACTTATGTAATGTCTATGTTCATGTATGGTTTATTGTGAGACTTGGTTGTTGTGGACTGTTATTAGAGCCATGGGGATTAGCGTGGTTGTGCGAAGTAATAAGGTTGACGAAAATGGATTGAATATGTAGCCCCAACCCTTAGAAATCAGTCCACAAATAGGACGCACGCAAGATGTTTGTATAAACGCTCAATAGAGCCAATTTGGTTAAAAACATAGTTTGATGGAGCCGAAACTTAAGGTAGGTTCGTATGATCTAAACTAGATAATATAAGAGCCTCGTGGCGTTTAACCAAGTCGGAGCGAGTTTTAACGAAAAACGAAAAATTAAAAGTTAGTGTGTCGGACTACTTTTGGGCTAACTGTAGAGGCTAGTTAGACTCGCTGGAAAATTATAATTTTTTTGGGATCTTGTAGTGTGCAAACCCAGCTAGCCATAGCCTCTGGAAAGGACACATTCCGAGTTCGGACAACCGAGTTATGATATGCCAAAGCGGGTGCGTCGAATCTATCCAAAATCTGGAAATCAGATTCGAAGTAGTCCTTTCCACGAATTTTCTGGAATCTTGTACTTGAAATTTGAAGATGGTCCAGGAACGAAATTTGTAGCCTGGAAGTTAGCTTCGCGTGGTCGCAAGAATCGCTCAAAAATGTTTTGAAACGAAAAAGTTACGACTGTTTTAGCGAGAGAGGGTAAAACTGAAAATGAATCGGAAACTGTTATGGAGGGGCATTTTCGAGGCCTATTATGGGCTGCCTAAAAGACTCAAAATGGGTGGTTTGTATTTTTTAAAAATATGTTACTATGGTATTTATATCAAATCAAAAATTGGTTGAAATCCGAATTACGAGCAAAAAGTTAAAAATGCGCAAACTAGGCATTTTGTTATGGGGGGTAGCAGCCCAGCCGGGCACGCGCTGCACCAGCCGCGCACGCATGCCATGCGGCGCTGTGCTGCGCAGTTCGCCCAACTGATTTTGGCTCGTGGTTTTGGCGGTCTGGGTTGCTTGTAATGCTTGGATTATTATTTTTATAACTAGATGGATATACTACTTAAAACATATCCAAAATACAAAGCATATGAACTTGTGGTTTAAAAGATATAACATCGTGAAATGAGTGTCAACTCTGTATAATGGATAATGATTCAATGAAAGATCACCCGGTTGATCAATGTGAACCACAGGTTCAGGTTACCCAATCTGAATTTCAACAATTATGGAGTCCTTAAGGTTTTCAAGTAATTACATATTTTCTTAATCAACTTTTATCGAATCGTAGTGATGGTTGATTCTAGGCCAGACAATTTCTACCGATCCCGGCTCTAATAGGACCCGATTTTTAAAACTGACATGGTTAGGGTCGGGTATGGGATATACCTTTTACCTCTCACCCCGGCCCCGGCCCCGACCCCGGCCCCGACCCCGACCCCGACCCGCGACCCGATTATATATATAAGTTTTATTAAAATTTGTCTTATATATAATAATGTATATATTTAGGTATTCCATTAAAAATTCATAAGATTATAATAAAAGGATTTAAAGTAGTTCAATTCCAATAACAGGAATACATTTAATTAGGTGCAAAGAGCATATATGATATATGATCAAGTGAATTACGAGCAAGTAAAGATAGGATAGAATTGGAAAGTCTAATATTCATAGCATTAAGACTATAAAATGCGGAGAAAAAAGAGGAATAGATTTCATCTGCTTTGCTTTTGTAATTTGGAACATTGCAAATTGGCATGAATCACTTGAGTTCCTATTGACTATCTCTAGCTCATAAAAGTAATATATAAAGGTTTATAGAAATTTAATTTAGGAAAAGGGGAGAATATAGGGGAAACGGGACGAGATGGGTATAAGATAATTTTTTCGGGAGTGGGTCAGGTTTGGGGGAAATCACACATTCGGTGGGACAAATATCGATGTATGGGGAAAGGATTCTCCAGACCAAACCCGCCTTGTTGCCAGACCTAGTAATTCCAATTTACTTTGTCATTTTTGTTTATTATTGCATTAAGACACTTATTTGAAACTCTTACCTGAAATAACGTTTGCAATACTGGGTTAGGGTAAAAAGCAATCTAGTTAGATTATAGTAGATTAACATCGCCATTTGAGGACTAAAGTTGAGTGGCCACACATATCTTATGCCACTCTCCAAAAAGTTTTAAAAAAAATGAAATACACAAATTGCAATAATACATTTATAACGTATGTGTGACAAGTATATATTTTTCATTAATATTATAAAGTCGAAAAAGTGAAACGATTGTTTTAATGTTAACATATTTTTAAGTTTTTTTTTACTTTCTAAAAGGTTCATGGCCCATGCTCAACTCTAATCTTAATGTGTGGACTTTTGATTGTTCACAGGGGTTGGGTCGGGCCGAGAAACATCTTGAATACAAATATCGTAGGGCCCTGATATACCCCTCACTTTGTACTTTATTTACAATTTATACCATATATATATATATATATATATAATGCGATGCCAACTTCTAAACCCTTACATTAGTCATTTCTATGTTCATCCATAGCGTCAGGTTATGACATACAAGCCCTCGTCTTTTTGTCTTTCCATAATGAGGAACCGCACAGTGATGAGGAACCCTACAATGATGAGGAACACTACAATGGTGGGGAATCTTACGGTGACGAGGAATATCACGACGATGAGTAATCTCACGGCGATTTCAATCCCACAATGATGATCCGTCAGGTATGCCAATGGATAAATTTTTGGTTATTACTCCCTCGAATTTGTCTATTTTGCTTTGCCTATTTGTAATTCTTTAAAATGCTAGGCCGAATTAGGAATGTGTATTTTAATGATGAGTTTTTAAGAAACTTGGATAGATTTGTTTTCAGAGATACTCATTAAATATTTTTCTATTTTTTTCGATGAACACAACTTATGATGAGAAACTTTATAAATCATTGATGCTACATATTAGTTTCTTTGTATTTCAACTTATGTACAATCAAAATTGTAAATCTTTAAACTGGAATTACGCTATAAAAGGCAATAGTAGAATAAAATAAAACCTAAAAACTAGAATGTTTAAATTTTCATTGGGTATGCAAAGGTAATCTTTGTATACTCGACGGGATAGGGATTAATAAAACTAAGATAAAGCAGAGATGGAGTTTGAATAAGAAAAATTCTTTGTGCTCCATTATCATCCCTAAACTAATTACTAAAATAATTCAACATATAGAAGTGACTTTATTTAAACATGAACCTTAATTACATATAAGTTGGCTCAAACGAGTTTCTAAATTTGAAGTATATTAAGTTTCATGCTTTACACGTAGGGATTTAATGCTAATAAATTGATAAATAGATTTGTTAACATTGTATAAAAACCAAGACCTGCAAAATAGAAATAAATAAGAAGTTTATCAATTTTTTTACCTTTAGGACTCTTTGATTCTTAAGTAAAGTGAACTTAAGTTTTTTTTTTACACAAAATTGATAAAATGAATTTGTAACACCTCTGTCCCTTATCAAAATATGTTGGATGCTTTGATATGTATACAAGGATCCAAACAACTATTAGTAATATCTTAAGGCATAACCTTTTGGATGAGTTTATAGGGGGTTAAGATGATCAAAGAATGTATTATTGAGACTATTAGTATTATCTTTAAGCATAACCTTTTGGATGACTTTATGGTGGGTTAAGATTACCCAAAAATATATTTATTATTGAGACATTAGATTGAGCGAGCTTGTGTGTGATATCATTTGATTTGGACTTGAAATTTGACTTGGGTTGTAACATATGGTATCAAAGCTGACTTTCGAAAACTTGGGTCAAGTCATCTGATCAGTTTGCTTGAGGTGGAGACACAGAAAACAGTTAGTGTTATCCCATAATGGATATAAGCCGTTGTATTATCCCACAATAGTTAGAGAGCCAAAGATTATAGGTTATGTGTGACTATGTGTTCGACCTGACGGGTGGACTTTAGGTATTAAAGTTGAAAAAATTGTAACCATGTACATCTAAACTTGTGGGAGACTTTGATATGTGTATTAGGAAAAAAACAAGTATTAGTAGTACCTTCAAGTATGACTTTTTGGGTTAATTTGTAATGGGCAAATATGACTCAAAAAAATTGTTGTATTAAGCTTGTGTATGCTAAGATTTGATTTAAATTCAGGTTTTGACCCGAGTTATAACATAATTAGTACCATTTAGCTGTGAGTATTAAGGGGGGCTATAAGTTTTCAAGGTTTACATGAAGTGAGATAAAATTTAAATTATGTTACAACCACTCCCGTATTAAATACCCATATTCCTCAGACGATCAATTAACATACAATTCATTTATCAGTTGGCCAAATATAGAGCGCTCCCATACAGACCAAACCCAATTGCTACGAACTGTGATATAGCGTTCCGTTCTCGATCGTAGTTCGGAGATATCCGTTGGGTTTCAGTAATAGCAGGAGGTTTTCTGCATCAAAGGTTCAATCACGCTTCAAGAGGTATACCTTAGATTCCTCTATTATGTATAAATATATAAATAGAATGCATATAAAATTACTTCACGACTGTACAAATGCAGTTGAATTTGTTTGTTTTAAATAAGGTGAATGAATGCCCAAACGCCGGTTTATTCCTTCCTCGAGCAGAGCAGATTGATTCGCTAGCGAAGAATCTTTGCATGGGGTTGAACTCTTACTCTGTTAAAAGTTTACTTGTATAAAAGTATCTACTCAATTGATATGTATACTCAGCTTAGTGAGTATTGCCAAAGAACCACATACATTTTAGACTTAATAGATTACTTGTAATGAAATGTTCGGCTGATGTTTTTAGTTGACAATTATATTATATTATATTAGTTCAAATTTTATATATATTTCATGCTGGAATGATCAATGAAATATACATACGTTTATAAAACATGTTGGAATGATTTAACTTAAAAAACAAGTATATACAAGTAGATAGTCTAGAGAAAGTACAACATAGATATATAGCGGTTCAGAACCTCAACAAGGCTTCTTACTACCTTTGTTCAATTTTCATTAGATAACTTGGAACCCTTATTTAAGTGAATAGGTTATTTGTGTCATTAGGCTGTCTTTATTCAATACTTATTTATACATATAATTTAACTCCTTTGAAGTACTACTTTCTTTAGTTAATATCTTCGTTATAGCTATGGTTTTCTCCTTTGATTGTGTCTGTTGTATAAGAATTTCATATTGTTGGACATATTCATCCATTATTTTATGTAAGAATCTTAGTTATAACCCAACTAACTCTTTAATGAACAATGTGAATTTTCACTTTTCTTCATTTTAGCGAATAAGACTTAACATAGTTCTTCATTCAATTAACTTCTTTTAGCATAGACTTGTTATTAACATTTTTTTTTCTTTCTCGTGTGTAATACTTTCCCTTAAGTCTTTCAGCATAGCCTTGTTCCTAGTGAAGAGCTTCTCCCCTTTAACTGGAGCTCCATCGAAGCAAATCAAGTCTTTCCTTTTATCTGCTGATATTCTTGTTTTAACATTTTTGTTCAGGATAAATTTTCTACATTCTTGGATTTTTTTAAAAGATATTTTCTCTTTTTATCTTTGTATTATCCAAGTTGCTCTTAGAGATTTGCTTTAGAGATTCTTTATTTCAAAGAAAATCTTCTACAACCCGTCACATCCTTTTATCTTAAATGTCTCTGTTGTTGCTGCTTGATGTGCGTATTGAGTTACTGCAGAACGATGTAGCTAATGCAGTAGTATCGAGTTCCTGTAATGTTACTAAAATTAGCAGAAGTTCATTGTTGTGACAATGTGTCTAACAACTTAGTTTGATGCTTTTTAGTAACTTCTCTAAATGGTAGGAATGTTTGTTACCTATCTTTCACTCTATTTTGGCTTGGTCTTCTAGTAGTGAATCATCTGTTGGGTGTCATGATATTTGGTCTGAAGACTAGGTTTTAAGATATATGACACACTGTTTGTATGGGGAACTTACACTTGCCAGTCGAGACTTTCACACTACTTAATATTGTGTGTTTTGTGTTGTTAAAAGTGGAAGAAGAATATTTTGAACAGAGTGAGAATGATATGTATGAATGATATAACTCATCTTTCTCATGTTTTTGTAGGGGAATTGGTTTCAAATTCTGTTCCTTGTCGTTCATCTTTCAATATAATCAGAGTTAAAACTGGAGAGGTAAAATATAAATTAATAATTGTTTGCTTTTGCTGAAACTGAATCATCCTATGATTATTCAGTTTCACTATTCAAGCTTCCTCCATTTTTTTTAATCTTTTATTTCCTTGTAATTTGTTTAACTTTTGAGTGAAATATTGTGCTATTTTTGTCATAATTGGCCTTTAGTTGAAACATTATATGCAAACTGGTTTCACCAAATATTTGAAACTACTACTATGGCTATGAAATATAGACCAGAGAAGTTATTTATTTATTTATGTTTAATTATAAATATGTGGGTGTACATTACCTCAATCTTAGAGGGTAAAAAAAGGAAAAGGAAAATGGAACTATCTCAAATTTGTTGCTCAGCCCCGCAACATAATATATAATATAAGTGCATTACTTTTTATATATGTTATATTTGACACTTCAAATTACAAGCAAGGTTTACTTACGAAACTTGTCTACTTGTGGAATCTTTCTTGCTGGAATTTCCCATGTGACAACCATATTGTTTAGTTTGTCAGTTACATCCTTGGAAATTATTGGATAAAAGTAGAGCGATGAAAAGTATGTCATGAGGACTTTTTGTCATGGAATATTTCAAAATAGTTTTTAGCTTGCATCTACCGTCTTTTCTTGTCCATAATAACTTGTATCTGTACGGTTTTATTTTTTATCTAACAACAGTTTCACATTAAGTAAACAGCTGTAATTTTGCTTTTGGTTGATTAAGGATATCGCAATGAAGATAATGTCACATGCTTAACAAAGATCTCAATCAATATGTGTTGTTTCTGCAAATGGTGCAATTTCAAGTGCTAAACTTTGCCGGCCTGATTCTTCTGGGGGCACATTCACTTTTGAGGTGCAATAATCAATATCTTTTCTTATAAATGGTTAGTTTCAGCTTTATTGTGTTCCGTCATTTCGCTGCCATGTTTGAAGTGGTAGGAGTGTTCTATGCATCAATCTTTGTTATCCAAATAACAGAGAGGATGATATATGCATAGATATTTTATATGATGTTCTGCATCTAATTTATATATATCTTAAAATAGTATAGCCAATACATTGTTTTTAATTTAAAATAAAATAAAATGGATAAGTCCTGTGCAGGTCTGACTTGTCTTTTCTTCTAAATTTCAATTTTTAACGGGCACATTAGAGGAATATCTTTCTGCTGTTCTACAAATTCTGTTGGGAATAATATGAAAAATACTGATAATAATTTTCTATTTCGATGTCCTTGAGGTCTGTTCATGTCTGCATATATGAATTTTGATTTTGTTTCCTTTTTCTGTTGATAAAAATCAGATCATCGTAGGCAGTTTTTCCCCTGGGAATATGCAGAAAGCAAGTTATTTATTTGGTGGGCTGAAGATTATTCAATTCACATATTCAGAAAGCAAGTTATTTATTTGGTGGGCTACATATTACATGAATTCCAATTTAGTATCAAACGTGGGCCACGGATTCACTTATTGTAAATGTCAAGTGGGCTTATCCTAAGTGATTTTTGGATTCATGTGTACACGGATTCAACATTCCTTACAGCATTAATATCCATGTGTTGGTATATGCTCCTACTATTGGTTTCCTAATACATTTAGGAATCATCACGTGGGCCGCCTTTCAAGTTATCAGACTTAACATATTGGATATGTAGATGATCTTGGTGAGTAAATCAATCCACACGGTAAAATCTTTTAATCACGCGGAAATTGAATATTCCGGACGCGGCAAGGAAATCAATTCACACGGAATAATGATTCACGTGGCAAGGAATTTTTGGATTCTAAAAAAATTAATTTTTACAATTCTATTGTAATTAGGATTTATTAATGGCTAAGATTTACTTTCTAAATAGGTTTTTATTGTTTTATAAAAATAGGGATTTCTATTCCAAATTGGATTGTAATTTTTATTAGCATTAGGGTTTTTGTAACTAGTATAAATAAGGGTTACATCTATTGTAATTCAACATTATTTATTATTCAATATATTTGTGAGGTTATTCAATATAGTGCCGTGAAGTCTATCAATTATGCGCCAAATGCCGATACTCACTTTGTTCATTGTGATGCTCCGATTGTCATTCAGTTGGGTGATAAAGATAAGCAATCAGTTCGTTGTTGCTTTTGACAAATTAGCGAAATATTCGATCGTGATTTCCCTGTTTAAATCGCCGAGTATACAAAAAATTTGAAGTTTGCTCAACAATTTTTCTTCTTTGAATTTCAAATTTAGCAATTGCATTACAAGACGTTTGACTCCAGATAGAAAAAAATATATATGCAGATGGGTGGAAGTAGGAGAAGCATGGAATTCATTGAGGACAAAAAGAAACAGCATGCAAGTTTTAGGACAAGATATGTTAGTTTAGAGAAGAAGGGTAAGGAGTTATCAACTCTTTTGCGGCATAAAGCTTTGCATGGTTGTTTATGGACCGCAAAAGGTCCACATTTGGCCATCAGATCCCGATATAAATATTATCATTCAAGACTTGTTCAACAACTATAGAGGTCTACCTGCGGAGGAGCATAGGAAGATAAATGTAGGCGTGTCAGATTATTTTGTGTCAGATTATTTTGAGGACAGGAAGAAGAAGTCCGAAACTATACTTGAGAGTCTTCGCAGGAAAAATTATGAGGCTAAATTTCTTGATTGGCATGCCGCGTTTGATAGTTTCCTAGAAACATAGTTCACAGTTGAGGCTAAAACTTTGAACAATAAGATTGAATATATGAAGATGAAAAGAGATACAACTAATTTGAAGTGTGCTCAACAATTTTTCTTCTTTAGCGAAATATTCGATCGTGATTTCCCTGTTTAAATCGTCAATTAGCCTAGTATTCATGAAGAGGTATTATTCGTACTTTTTTGTATAGCAATTTAGATTATTTTGCAATTTTACTTATTTTGTTTCATATACGTTGGGCTAACCCATATATCAAATTTAAGTATAAATTAATGTTTATATAAATTCCTCACATTCCATATATTCCACTAAAATTTTATTAAAAAAATTTCACTCTTGAATTTGATGTTAAAATTAATTTTGCCTATGTTGTTCAAACTTTTCTGTTTGCTTTTCCTTCTTAATTAAATCGTTTATATTTACAAAAAGAGATATTCCTAGGGCCGCAACTCATTTATATGATTTAACACTAGTCTTATGCGTGCATAAAATAAACAGCAGACTCTATTTTTAAATTTAAAACAGAGGTGAAAAGAAAACTACCAATGATAACGGATTAAATACTTTTTTGGTTACTGTATTATAGGTCAACTTATAAATGGATAATTGAATTTTTTTTCTTACAGTCAACTAACTGTACTCGACTTTTCTAACACAAAGTCACATAAAATTAATCAATAAAAGAACAGAATCCACAAATCTCTAATAAAATTTCTAATTAAAAATACAGCACATATGAAAATTAAGTTACTAAAGACAAAAACAAGTTGCATTACAGATAATGAATATTTTACCACATAAACTGGACAAATGATTAAATAAATAATTCAGATCGTTTCAAAAACAGTGTTTTGAGACAAACTAGAATCACTAGCATCATCAAGCCTTATGTAAACTTAAATCAACGAGAAAAAAAGCACAACAATTATTAAAATAAAAAAGTAAGCCAAATCAATCCAACCTATACATGAACACTTCATCATTCTGATTGATCTTCTTCTTGCAGTTGTAGCAATTTTCGAGTAATCTTCCAATGGCGTCAAAATTACTCTCCTGAACCGGTGACATCAGAGTCAGAACCCTGGGCAGTGACCGCACTTGTTTGGTGCTTTCCGCCAGAGACGCTTCAAACACTTGAGCCGCTTCACAGCAGCCGACGGAGGGGAAGATGTAATAACCCAAATTTTTGGGAAATATTAAAATAAGAATTAAATAAAGAAAATTCTTATTAAATGATATGTTGTGTAATATTATATTGCACAAGTGAGTATGAATTATGCAATATGTGATTGTTGTGTATAATAAATATATTAGTATTATATATTTATTATATGTAAGTAAATTGTAGGAACAATTTATTTAAAGGAAAAAGAAATGAGTATTTATTAAAATAATTTATATAATTATTTTATTATGGTGAGATTAGTACACCGAATTTAAGTATATAGAATTATACTATGCGTTAAATAAGGTGAATTAAAATAATGAAAATATGTGGAATGGTAACACATATTTGTAATAAAGGATGCAATATATTGTATATGTAATATGTAGTATAAGAAATGTTAAATAATTATAAGTGTTGTTAGAGAAATTCGGAACATAAGGAGGGAATGGGAAAGCTAAGCAGTGGGTTGATTTGCTGAGTCATTAAAGACTTAAGCAGTTGGTGGCAATATAATATCCCTTGTTAAGTTATTCAACTAAATTTAAGCACGAGCTGTCATAACAAAGCTCAAGCATTACTAACTCTCCTTATTCTTCTACTTCACCCGTCCCACTCCATTTCCTTTCCTCTCTTGGGCTGCTGGATCATTTACCCAAATTCATTACAAAATCTTCTTGGGTTCTTATATAATCATCAAATTTGGCAAGGAAATCAAGCTTAGTGGACTGAAGTTAGTATTAATCGGCATCAAAGGTGGATTGCAGGGCTGTTGCAATAAGGAATTCGAATTAAATAGGGAGGTAAGTTATGAGATTATATTGCAATTTCAGAAATAGAATGTATATATATATATACACATACATATGTGAATATGAACTAATAATAGTGTTAAATGAAAAATTGAACTGTTGTTTGAGCTATGATAGGTATGAAATTAGAATGAAGGAGATAGGTTGGTTGTGTGGTGTTATAGGAGGTTAAAATGGGATGATAACACAAACAATGGGCTATGAAAATGGTGTTTTAAAACACTGCTCACAACTTGCTCGATAAAAGTCCTAAATGGACTGTTTTGATTAAAAATCAAATATTAGATAAAACCAAATATTGGGATGGATTTATATATTACATATGATGATAATTAGAGAGTTTAAGCTTATTCGATTGGAACGAAATTCAATTTCAAGCCAAAACGAAAAGTGGGAAATTAGAGTATCAAGCCATTCTTGACCACTGTTTTGGGTAGCCTAAAGAGTTCGAAATGGGGAGTTTATAATTTTTGAATATAGTTTCATATACTATATATAACATATTTAAAATTTGTTGCAATCCAGTATATGAGCTAAAATTAAAAAGGTTGCAAAGTGGGCATGTTAGGAGCAGGGCTGCTGCCCACGGCAGCAGCAAATGGCAGCAACAAACAGCACACAACAGCAGTTGGCATCGGCAGTTGCTTTAAGGCAGTAGCAGCTATGGCTGTTTTGATAAGCCACTTTTGGATTCATGTTTAATTTGTTATAATTACCCACAAAGATTGGTTTATGTTTCTTTAAATAGATGAAGGCATGATTTATAAATACAACACAAGTGGGTTAGTAATTTAAGAACTAAATGCTAAACAAAGATAGGTGTTTAACATGGGGCTGCAGGGCCAAGTGAGGCCACACCAAGCCTAGCTGAGTCCACAGGGCCAAGAAAAGCTTGGCTGCCGACATGGCTTGACAATAAGGAGCTGTTAAGCTAAGCTCAAGACTGTTAAGCCAAATAAGGGACTGTTAATGCTTAAAGGGACTGTTTTGGTATTTCGTTGAATCGTGTTGGTTTTTAACTCATTAACTTATAAGAATGGGTCTATTAAATGATATGGTAACTATAGTTTACTTATATAAACTGTAACTACACCCAATACACAAATTGAGATATAAGTTCACCTTGAACACCTAAGTAATGTATAAAAGTACGGAATACCCATGTATTAAATTACAAGAGGGTTATAAACTAATAGTATGAGGTATTCATAAACTGAAATCATGACAAAGTTTATTAATGCAATAAATGACTATCGTGAGTAAAAGAATAAAAGTTTTTGAAGAGAATATAAGAGTTTTTCAAAAACAAGAATGAAAATTGATGATGTGGCCAATATGGATATGTAATATATAACTATACAGGTTATATGACATGGACGCGTAACTAATATGTTTTTATATGTAAATATAAGTATTAGGAGTCATGAAAGAAAATTAAGCATATCCTGATGCATCAAGACGTATATAAAACGCAGTCTATCAACCATATTACGCGTATATCCATTCAGAGCATACTAACAGGTATAAAACGATATGTGAACATAAGTTTACATCTATGTGGATAATATATACGAGTTTTGAGAATAAGTTGACGTCATTAAAGGCTATTCCAAGGTTATACCTTGGAATTGAACGGTTTTCGAAATACAAAGCAAGAATTATGCAAACGGAGTTGAAAACTTAACGTTTGACATAAATAAGCTATAAATACGCAAAGTAAAAGCACAGATGCACTATAGGACTATAAGTCTACATATAGATGTGTGTAAAGTCTGTAAATGCATTATAGAAGGTTTATAAACTATAAATGCAATGTACTGACGTTTTAAAAGTTGTGTTGAAACTTTTTGCAAGTTTATGACTATTAAGCCAAAACTATTAAATTTCTAAGGAAATAAGAAAGTTTTTTAGAAACAGACATACAGAGATGTTGTTATGGCTTATATGAATGTTTATAGCTGTACAAAGCTATGTGACATGAATATGTGGCTAATGTATACATATAGGTGAATATAACTGTGTAGGATTCGTGAGGTGAAGTTAAACTAAGATTTATCTCGATAATCATTGATCAAGGCAAGTCTTCCAGTTCCTATGTGCTTTATGATCTTGGTGTTGATTACTTGTAAACTGTATTGCAATGATATGTTGAATTACATATAATGCTTATTTGAATTACAAAAGTCAATCTATGACTAAGGTTGACTGAGTTAAGGAACTCTGTCTTATATTTGATGTGTGGAAAGCAACATGTATTATATGTATTTTAGAATGATTATGATTTATAAACTGAGGATGAAAATATATGCTATGTGATGCATGAAAACTGCTAGATTTGCTGAGCTGTCAAGCTCAATCTTGCAAAAATAAACTTTTTGCAGGTTTTGGATGCGATGCAATATTTCTTATCATTTTCTCAATAAGGATAAGAAGACATATGAAGGATCACATGTTCTTGAATTAGAATGTTATAGAACTATGTTGAGAGCTTTATTGTGTGTAACTATTGATTATATACAAGTTGAAATATTCAATGAATAAGATCATTTATTTTGAATAAGAATGAATTATGGTTATTGTATGTAAAATTATATAGGTGAATCCTATGTACTTTGATCAAGGAATCGTAGAATAAATATGATTCTAAAATATATATGTAATCGTAAAGGTTGCGATTCAGGGAATGAAAGACAAAAAGAAAAGTTTTAAATTATCCACATTTTTAGCTATTATATCATCAAATGATGATGTAAAGCTAATACAAGATAGTATCTAACGCACAAGATCGGGAAGAGAGATAGTCCTGATTTTGGGGTCGTTACAGGAGCTGCACGCACCTCCCACCCAGCCATCGCACCACCTAGCCGCCGCTATAGTTGGGGGGTGAACTCAAACATTCAACCATCAACCTTTCAAAATCAAACACAATCCTGTAAAAAAAAATCATAAATCATAGTCCCACAATTATTTTTTAATTCCAAAATCAATCAAAGACCCCAAACAATACCAAAACCCTACTCCCAAATCATCAAAAACCTAGTCACGAATCAGCCTAGAGGCATCAGATTGTCAAAATCGCCCCCCACCCCATCTTGATTTGTTCTAAAACAACACACCACAACCAATGTTGACTCATACCAAAGTAACATCTACTCATAAAAGAAAAAAGAAAAGAAAAAAGAGATGAAGAAATAACAAGCAAAAAGAGAATATAGTTACTGATCTAGATCTACTCGTCAGCTTCTCCACGCGTTGAATTTATTTTGTGTTGGTTCACAACTATCTTTCCTTCCTCAGTTTTCTTTTCCCTAGGAGAAAGGAGGGGGAACGGCGAAAAAAGAGAAAAGAGGAGCAGTGGACGGTGGGCAGATGACGAGAGATAGCGAGGATGGGGAAGGGGTTTAGGAGATAGAGTAGCTGGGTTTAATTTTACTATTTTGATTTTATTTTGTTAATTGTTGCTTTGAATATATAAATTTTCTTTTATTTGTTTTCCCCCTCTATGTCCACGTAATGAAGGCCACATGATGATCTGTGCCACATTAGCTCTATTTTACAACTCAACAGCTGACGTGTTCATTTTCATCTAAACTCAAAAGACTTAACGGATTTTCTAACGTTTTGTAAGAAAACTTGAGTTCAGTGAGTTGACTGTAAGAAAAAAAGAAGTTTTGTTAGTCATTTGTAAGTTGACCTAAAGTACAGTGATAAAAAAAGTATTTAACCCCAATGATAACCCACATCCATCAATATAATATAAAAGAAAGTCTTTTTATAAGATGGAAGGATTATAATATTCTATATAGTTCCTTCAAATTAGTATTAGCCAGTTACTAAAGTATCTCGGGTGCAGTGTATATGAGTAGGTTTGAATCAGATTTTAACATAGATATGCATGATGAAATAATGATTAATTATCATATTATATATTCTGTATTGTAATAACTTTCAAGAACACTTGCATTAATTTATTAAAAAAATTAATTTTGAGAAAAAAAATAAAAACTTTAGAGGGTAAATATTTCAGAAAGAGAGTAAATTTTAAGGAGAGAGAGTGATATCATTTAGAGTTTTAGACACTAAATAAATTTTGAAAAGAACTAAACTTTTAACAAAATAAGTACATAGTTGGGGCCCAATGGGCAGCCCACACCCACCTACTTATTATTATGTGGGTTTCAACCCAAACCCATTTAATATAGATGGATATGAGCCACCCATTGGGTTGACAACCATTTTGCCAGGTCTAGTCGTATCATATGTCGAATGTTAATTTTACTTTATAGTTCATGTATTATACCACCTTACACTAATTTATTATACCCTTTTGGATCGTTATCCTACAACATCTACAAGTCGATTTCGTCTTTTTATTTTGAGTTCAAGAGGTGTATTTTAATTATAATAACTAAATATTTTATTTGTATTTTATATCTTAATGGCCATTTAATTGTTCTTACCAAATCTAACCCGCTCCTAGCGTCTTGGTTAAGTAATCCTTGTCCTACAATTTAGAAGGACATATGCTCACATTGACTTCTAGAGATAAACATTTGCCATTTGAACTCCTCCGAAATAAATAATAAAATGGCAAAAATTGGTTTTACTCCTATGTGGTTGTCACCTTATTGCATTACGCCATTGAACTTTAAAAATATACTTTTAACCAATTAAACTAAATAAAACTGTTTAATTGAATCATTTTGTCAAAAAAATTGGACGGCCATCAAATTAGGGCTCATATTTTCTTACATGGATTAAAAGGAAAGGCAAAAATACTAATGTGGCCTTCAAGTTTGGCAGTGGCAAATAACCTAACATTAGAGCTTCAAGGATGCTTGATAAGGTTAGAAATAGAATCCAAAGCGTGGCAGAACAATAGAGAATGAAGCAGTAGTAATACACCTAACCAACAAGATCTATCAACTACGAGAGAATATGGTTGAACTCAAATGGTGCACCAGATGCAGAGTCTTGATCCGTCGAATTCCTTTTACAATCATTGGCCTCTCCCAATATCTCGGCAGCGTGTTTAATTTCATAAAGATCTTAAGCACTTTATTGATCTGTGATAGCCGCGCTGAGCCACGTCTTGAGTTCAACTTACTTCGCGCAAATAGAATAATTCTCTTCTCACCTACTAACTACTTCCATTAATGAAAGAGAATACTAGTTGTCAAACTTTCAATGCAGCCCTTAATGAAGCAGGATGGTTCATAATAGCAAGGATACCAATATCATAGCAAACCTAAATTTTTGCAGAAATCAAGTGTAAGATTGCAAAACTCCTTCTGGTTCTAATATTACCGCTTGGATTAGTTTTTGTAATAAGTTGAAAGTTACTTATATAAGACTTTCAGTTTGAGGGGTAGTGTTGTAATATGTTATTATATTAGATATCATTGTTATGTTCGGTATATCTTAGCGACCAAATTGATTATTGTTATATTAGGTATCAAGAAATAGTATTTGGATCAACAATCACACTGCATTCGTAAAAATTGCACGTGTAATTGATGCGAATGATGTTTCTTATTTTAAAAAAGCACATTCTGGGTGCAGATACAGTGCTATATCTGCTTCTTGAAATTGCATCATGTAATTGTACCGCACCACAATGCAGTATAGTTTTTATATATTTTTAACTCCTTATGTACTGAATGTCATCCATCCTCCATCCTCAAAAGTATGTCTAAAAGTACAATAGGCACATAAATTAAGGCAGACAAAATAGAGGATATAGTATAATATTTGTTCCAGTATACAAAAACACCATAATTAACTTGGGAGTGTAAAGTGATTCTATAAGAATATGTGCACTTCGGGGTAAATGTTATATATCTGGGTTTGTATTTTTTGATATCTTTTTATGGTTAAATTTTTTGTGTACTTTTTGGACATGCTTTTGAGAACAGAGGGAGAATTTATAATTTGTTATTATTTTAAAATGATGAAGCATGTTATAACAGAGATGAAGCATGTTATAACAGAGATGAAGCCGAATCAAAACTTGGATCTGATTAACCTATTGAAACGTATGATCTTGTTCTTTTTGTATATCCCAAAATCCACTAGAATAGTTCTTTGGATCACAACACCACGAACTCAACGAGAACAGGTCTACAATATTGCTGATGAGAACTGGCTATAATCTCCGACGCCTGAAAAGCTTTAGTATTCAATATTCAAGATTCAATGGTGAATATGGCTATGTGAAGTGTTTATTTCTTTTGTTCTATCTCACAAATGGAAAATCTTACAAGCCTTTTATAGGGCAAACAGGATCAGCACCAATTATGGTCATTGATGGTGTAATTTGTAATTTCTGTATAGATCACCATTATAATGATAATAATAGTCAGATTTTTAACTCTAGATATAAGGGGTAAAAACATGCTATTATGTTTGATTCGTTGTACCCAGTTAACTCTGGATAATGGATAATGATTCAATGAAAGATCACCCGATTGATCAATGTGAACCATAGGTTCAGGTTACCCAATCTGAATTTCAACAATTATGGAGTCCATAAGGTTTTCAAGTAATTACATATTTTCTTAATAAACTTTTATCGAATCGTAGTGATGGTTGATTCTAGGCCTGACAATTTCTACCGATCCCAGCCCCAGTAGGACCCGATTTTTAAAACCCGACAGGGTTAGGGTCAGATATGGGATATACCCTTTACCTCTCGCCCCGGCCCCGACCCCCGACCCGATTATATATACAAGTTTTATTAAAATTTGTCTTATATATAATTATGTATATATTTAAGTATTCAATTAAAAATTCATAAGATTATAATAAAAGGATTTAAAGTAGTTTAATTCCAATAACAGGAATGCATTTAATTAGGAGCCAAGAGCATATATGATATATGATCAAGAGAATTACGAGCAAGTAAAGATAGGATAGAATTGGAAAGTCTAATATTCATAGCATTAAGACTATAAAATGCGGAGAAAAAAGAGGTATAGATTTCATCTGCTTTGCTTTTGTAATCTGGAACATTGCAAATTGGCATGAATCACTTGAGTTCCTATTGACTATCTCTAGCTCATAAAAGTAATATATAAAGGTTTATAGAAATTTAATTTAGGAAAAGGGGAGAATACATGGGAAACGGGACGAGATGGGTATGAGATATTTTTTTTGGGAGTGGGTCAGGTTTGGGGGAAATCACACATTTGGCGGGACATGTATCGAGGTATGGGGAAAGGGTTCTCCGGACCAAACCCGCCTTGTTGCCAGACCTAGTAATTCCAATTTACTTTGTCATTTTTGTTTATTATTGCATTAAGACACTTATTTGAAACTCTTACTTGAAATAACGTTTGCAATACTCGATTTGGGTAAAAAGCAATCCAGTTAGATTATAGTAGATTAACATCACCATTTGATGACTAAAGTTGAGTGGCCACACATATCTTATGCCATTCTCCAAAAAGTTTTTAAAAAAAATGAAATACACAAATTGCAATAATATATTTATAACGTATGTGACAAGTATATATTTTTCATTAATATTATAAAGTCGAAAAAAAGTCAAACGGTTGTTTTAATATCAACATATTTTTAAGTTTTTTTTACTTTCTATAAGGTTCATGGCCCCTGCTCAACTCTAATCTTAATGTGTGGACTTTTGATTGTTCATTGGGGTCGGGTCGGGTTGGGTCGGGTCGGGTCGGGCGGGCCGAGAAACATCTTGAATACAAATATCGTAGGGCCCTGATATACCCCTCACTTTGTACTTTATTTACAATTTATACCATATATATATAATGCGATGCCAACTTCTAAACCTTTACATTAGTCATTGCTATCTTCATCCATAGCGTCAGGTTACGGCATACAATGTGATAACCCAAATTTTTGGCAGATATTAAAATAAGAATTAAATAAAAAAAATTCTTATTAGATGACACGTTGAATGATATTGTATCACATAAGGGAATATGTGCTAAGCAATATGTGATGTTGTGTATAATAAATATATTAGTATTATAAATTTATTATATGTAAGTAAATTGTAGAAACAATTTACGGAAGAAATGAGATAATTAAATTTAACTTTATACAATTAGTTGTATAAGTTAAGTGAGTAAATTATAATAATTAATAGATTAAATGTTAATTATTCTAATTAACTGATCCGTTACACAAAAAGTTTTAAATTAATTATGGATTATAACTCCATAATTAGTGGGACGATTTTTATACATAATTGTGAATGTATAATTATTCAAGTTTGATTATTAGTTTATGGGAATTGCAATACATAAAATAGTTTATATGTATTGTGCTGGAAATTTAACTAAGTCATGTATGCTAAGTTTATAAAACCAAGCAAAGGTGCTGAGAGTTGAGAAGTGGTGTGATGAGTCATTAAAAGTTAAGCAGGAGGTGGCATACTGGTTGGACATTAAACATCCACCAAGTAAGCATAATTCTGATAGGGGAAGAGAGAGTCTAAGAAACTTATAATCAAATATCAGTTCTCTTATGCTCACCCTCTCCATCCGTTCCATCTTCCTTTCTCTCATTTTTTATAACAATTTATATATCAAGAGGCTATCCAACTTTTCTTTCTTTCGGCTGGATATACCGAGCAGAATACGAAATTAAAAGGGGGTCATTGTTTCAAATAAGTTGATCAAAGAAGGGGGCTGATCACGGTGATGTTAAGGAGATATAACTCCATTTAATTCAGAGCAAACTTAAGGTTAGTGTTTTGTTTGTTATTATTACATATGAAATTTGAAAGTTAGTACTAGAAGCTTATAATAATTAGTTGGTTGGGATTGAAATTAACTGTGAAAACAGTTGGTCAAGGATCATATATGTAACGATCAAGCTATGGAAATGGAACTTATAATGTAAAACATGTTTTAGAAACTAAAGGAATGGAATTGGTTCAATGTTTGAAAGTTAGTAAACTAAATTACGAAATAGCTACATACATGTATGGTTTTCTTTGAGTATTGGTTGTTATGGACTGAAGTTAGAGCCAAGGAGTATAGGATTGGTTGTGCGGAGTAATAAGGTGGCAAAAATTGGGCTTGAACATAGACCAAACCCCATGAAATATGCGTTTTAAGGAAACGCACACCAAGTGCTTGATAAAAGTCCTCTATGGACTGTTTTGGTTAAAAACGAAGAATTAAGTAAAGCCGAGGCCAAGGCTACATATATATACACTATATGTAGATAATTAAAGGATTTGAGCAAATCAAGTTAGAATGAAAAGCAATTTTAAGCCAAAACGAAAAATCGAAAGATAGTGTGTTGAGCCACTTTTGGGCTAACAGTTTTGGCTAGTTAGACTTGCTGGAAAATCATAGTTTTCTGGGGTCTTGTAGTGTGCAATCCAAGCTACCATAGCCTCTGGAACGGACTCCTTCTGAGTTCGGATGACCGAGTTATAATGTGCCAAAGCGGGTGAATCTCTCCAAAATCTGGAAATCATATTCGAAGCAGTCCTTTCCACTAATTTTGTGGAATTTTGTGCTTGGAATTTGAAGAAGGTCCAGGAATGAAAGTTGTAGCCCAGAAGTTAGATTCGCATGGGCGCAAGAATCGCTCAAAAATGTTTTGAACCGAAAAAGTTATGACTGTTTTAGCGAGAGAGGGTAAAGCTGAAAATGAATCGGAAACTGTTATGAAGGGGCATTTTCGAGGCCTATTATGGGCTGCCTAAAAGACTCAAAATGGGTGGTTTGTATTTTTTAAAAATAGTTTACTATGGTATCTTATATCATATCAAAAATTGGTTGCAATCCGAATCACGAGCGAAAAGTTAAAAATGCGCAAACTAGGCATTTCGTTATGGGGGGCAGCAGCCCAGCTAGGCAATCGCTGCACCAGCCGCGCGCGCACGCCGTGCGGCGCTGTGCTGGGCTGTTCGCCCAACTGATTTTAGCTCATGGTTTTGGCGGTATGGGTTGCTTGTAATGCTTGGATTATAGTTTTTATAATTAAATGAATATACTATCTAAAACATATCCAAAAATTCAAAACATATGAACGAGTGGTTTAAAAGATATAACATCGCGAAATGAGTGTCAAAGCGAGGGGGCTGCCCAGGCAACGCCGAGCCCGTCTAAGCCACGCAGGGCCACGTGAGGCCCAACCGCTAGTAGCGTTGGGCTGTTTGGCTAGTTGGTTCTGCAATGCGATTTTTGGTTGGCTTTAATGATTTGACATGTAGCAACACCAAAATAAATGTATAAATATAGTATAATGACTATATATATTGTTAACTCTTATGTAAACATAAGTTTACATATATATGTAAAACTTATTTATGTAATAGAATATAAAAATGATGTAAGTTGATGTGAGATGCGGTAACCCATTTAAAGCTATATTGAAAGGAAAATTTGAAAACGGAAGAGTTTTTGAAATACGAAACAAAAATTATACAAACGGAGTCAAGAATCCATTAAAGGACATGTATAAAACTAATATACATATGAAAAGAGGAGTTCTATTTATTCGCGGGAGTAAATAGTAAGCTCTGGATATGTTATGTAACTAAAAGTATGAGACATCTGTATACGTGGTTACAAAATGGTTTAGCACATGGACTATTGCGAAGAAATAAAAGCTGTGAGAGCTATAAATCTATTCGGTTCAATAGATGAGCTATGTACATGTAAAATAAACCATCAATAAGCTATGTAAATTCTAGTACACATATAGAAGGTAAGAAATATCCGTAAAACGGGTTGTAAATGATTTATAACTCGAAACGTAAAGTATTTATATACTAAAGCCATGATAAAACTTTTTTTTGGGCATAAAAGGGTTATAGCGGATAAAAATTTCTAAAGAAACGTGGAATAGTTTTAAGACAAAAACAAAGGACTATAGTTAATGTAAAATAAAAGTAGTTTACATTGAGTATGTAAACTTAGTATGCGAAACTAATTTGTGTATGTACGTATGTAAATTGTGTAGGATCTGTGAAGGAAAGATAAGCTGAATATTATAACAATAGTCAACAGACAAGGCAAGTCTTCCAGTTTCTTTGTGATTCTATGAATTGGTTATTATATGAGATCTTTAAGAATATGTTGATCTACATGTTACATGCTATAAACTGTGAAAACCAATATATGACTAAGCTGATTGAGTTATGGAACTCAATATATATGTGATATATGACATGAGCATATACTGTTTAAGATGATGATGCATGAATGGTATAAAGGATTATGAGATATATGTTGAGCATGAAACTACGTGTTATATGAAGCATGAAAACTGTTAGATTTGCTGGGCTGTCGAGCTCAGTCTTGCAAAAATATAATTTTTGCAGGTATGATATGCAACACGGTTTCTTACTATCCGGTTGATAAAGAATAGAGGCTTGCGTGCAGGAAAGTTATTTCCTTTAAGTAAGAACTATATTATATCATAATGACGATTGTTGATGTGTGTAAATGAGAATTGTGTAGGTATTGGGTTATTCGGTAAATGAAAAATATTTGTGTTCAAACTGAAATACAGTTTGGCAATAACCTTAAAAAGTAATGTTTTATAGGAATGATTCTGTATAAGACAGGATATGAGTTATATATACTCATATCACTTTGATAAACTAAATCATAAAAATGAATATGATTTTGAGATAGAAGAGAATCGTAAAGGTTGCGATTCAGGGAACGAATGAAAGACAGAAAGAAAAGTTTTAAATTATCCCGTATTTTTAGCTATTTTAACATTGAATAATGTTTTAAAGCTATAACAAGATAGTATTAACGCACAAGATTGGGAAGAGAATTAGTCTCGATTTTGGGGTCGTTACATACAAGCCCTCGTCTCTTTGTCTTTCCATAACTTGTAATCTGCAATCTAATCACTTATCATGGATAATTATAATGAGGAACCGCACAGTGATGAGGAACCGTACAATGATGAGGAACCCTACAATGATGGGGAATCTTACGGTGACGAGGAATCTCCCGACGATGAGGAATCTCAATGCGATGAGGAATCCCACAATGATGATCCGTTAGGTATGCCAATGGATAATTTTTTGGTTATTACTCCCTCGAATTTGAATATTTTGCTTTGCCTATTTGTAAATCTTTAAAATGCTAGGCCGAATTAGGAATGTGTATAGATTTGGATAGATTTGTTTGCAGAGATACTCATTAAATATTTTTCTATTTTTTCCGATAAACACAACTTATATGAGAAACTTTATAAATCGTTGATGTTACATATTAGTTTCTTTGTATTTCAACTTATGTACAATCAAAATTGTAAATCTTTAAAATGGAATTACTCTATAAAAGGCAATAATAGAATAAAATAAAACCTAAAAACTAGAATGTTTAAATTTTCATTGGGTATGGAAAGGTAATCTTTGTATACTCGACGGGATAGGGATTAATAAAACTAAGATAAAGCGGAGATGGAGTTTAAATAAGAAAAATTCTTTGTGCTCCATTATCATCCTTAAACTAATTACTAAAATAATTCAACATATAGAAGTGACTTTATTTAAACATGAACCTTAATTACATATAAGTTGGCTCAAACGAGTTTCTAAATTTGAAGTATACTAAGTTTCATGCTTTACACGTAGGGATTTAATGCTAATATATTGATAAATAGATTTGTTAACATTGTATGAGAACCAAGACCTGCAAAATAGAAATAATAAGAAGTTTATCAATTTTTTTACCTTTAGGACTCTTTGATTCTCAAGTAAAGTGAACTTAAGATTTTTTTTAACTCAAAATTGATAAAATGAATTTGTAACACCTCTGTCCCATATCAAAATATGTTGGATACTTTGATACGTATACAAGGGATCCAAGAAACTATTAGTAATATCTTAAGGCATAACCTTTTGGATGAGTTTATAGGGGGTTAAGATGATCAAAGAATGTATTATTTAGACTATTAGTATTATCTTTAAGCATAACCTTTTGGATGAGTTTATGGTGGGTTAAGATGACCCAAGAATATATTTATTATTGAGACATTAAATTGAGCGAGCTTGTGTGTGATATGATTTGACTTGGACTTGAAATTTGACTTGGGTTGTTACATATGGTATCAAAGCTGACTTTCGAAAACTTGGGTCAAGTCATCTGATCAGTTTGCTTGAGGTGGAGACACAAAAGACAGTTAGTGTTATCCCATAATGGATATAAGCCGTTGTATTATCCCACAATAGTTAGAGAGCCAAATATTATAGGTTATGTGTGACTATGTGTTCGACCTGACGGGGACTTTAGGTATTAAAGTTGAAAAAATTGTAACATTCCCATGTACATCGAAACTTGTGGGAGACTTTGATATGTGTATTAGGAAAAAAGCAAGTATTAGTAGTACCTTCAAGTATGACTTTTTGGGTTAATTTGTAATGGGCAAATATGACTCAAGAAAATACTATTGAAATATTGGATTAAGCTCGTGTATTCTAAGATTTGATTTAAATTCAGGTTTTGACCCGAGTTATTACATAATTAGTACATTTAGCTGTGGGTATTAAGGGGGGCTATAAGGTTTCAAGGTTTACATGAAGTGAGATAAAATTTAAATTATGTTACATTGGTTGAATGATTTGTGTTTTCTTACTAGTATCCGCTTGTACAAATGTAGTTGAATTTGTTTGTTTTAAATAAGGTGAATAAATGGGTTCCATGGGGTTGAACTTTTACTCTGTTAAAAGTTTACTTGTATAAAAATATCTACTCAACTCAACTGATATGTATACTCAGCTTAGTGAGTATTGACAAAGAACCACATACATTTTAGACTTAACAGATTACTTGTAATGAAATGTTCGGTTGATGTTTTTTAGTTGACAATTATATTATATTATATTAGTTCAAATTTTATATATATTTCATGCTGGAATAATCAATGAAATACGTACATACGTTTATAAAACATGTTGGAATGATTTAGCTTAAAAAACAAGTATATACAAGTAGATAGTCTAGAGAAAGTACAACATAGATATATAGCTGTTCAGAACCTCAACAAGGCTTCTTACTACCTTTGTTCAATTTTCATTAGATAACTTGGAACCCTTATTTAAGTGAATAGGTTATTTGTGTGATTAGGCTGTCTTTATTCAATACTAATTTATATATATAATTTAACTCCTTTGAAGTATTGCTTTCTTTAGCTAATATCTTCGTTATAGCTATAGTTTTCTCCTTTGATTGTGTCTGTCTTATAAGAATTTCATAATGTTGGACATATTCATCCATTATTTTATGTAAGGATCTTAGTTATAACCCAACTAACTCTTTAATGAACAATGTGAGTTTTCACTTTTCTTCTTTTTAGCGAATGAGACTTAACATAGTTCTTCATTCAATTAACTTCTTTTAGCATAGCCTTGTTATTAACATATTTTTTCTTTCTCGTGTGTAATACTTTCCCTTAATTCTTTTAGCATAGCCTTGTTCGTAGTGAAGAGCTTCTCCCCTTTAACTGGAGCTCCATCGAAGCAAATCTTTCCTTTTATCTGCTGATATTCTTGTTTTAACATTTTTGTTCAGGATAAATTTTCTTCATTCTTGGATTTTTTAAAAGATATTTTCTCTTTTTATCTTTGTATTATCCAAGTTGCTCTTAGTGATTTTTTTTAGAGATCCTTTATTTCAAAGAAAATCTTCTACAACCCGTCATATCCTTTTATCTTAAATGGCTCTGTTGTTGCTGCTTGATGTGCGTATTGAGTTACTGCAGAACGATGTAGCTGATGCAGTAGTATCGAATTCTTGTAATGTTACTAAAATTAGCAGAAGTTCATTGTTGTGACATTGTGTCTAACAACCTAGTTTGATGCTTTTTAGTAACTTCTCTAAATGGTAGGAATGTTTGTTACCTATCTTTCACTCTATTTTGGCTTGGTCTTCTAGTAGTGAATCATCTGTTGGGTGTCATGATATTTGGTCTGAAGGCTAGGTTTTAAGATATATGACACACTGTTTGTATGGGGACTGACAAGTCTTGTCAGTCGAGACTTTCACACTACTGAATATTGTGTGTTTTGTGTTGTTAAAAGTGGAAGAAGAATATTTTGAACAGAGTGAGAATGATATGTATGAATGATATAACTCATCTTTCTCATGTTTTTGTAGGGGAATTGGTTTCAAATTCTGTTCCTTGTCGTTCATCTTTCAATATAATCATAGTTAAAACTGGAGAGGTAAAATATTCATTAATAATTGTTTGCTTTTGCTGAAACTGAATCATCCTATGATTATTCAGTTTCACTATTCAAGCTTCCTCCAATTTTTGTTAATCTTTTATTTCCTTTTAATTTGTTTGATTTTTGAGTGAAATATTGTGCTCATTAGGGGAATATCTTTCTGCTATCCTACAAATCCTGCTTGGAATAATATGAAAAATACTGATAATAATTTTCTATTGCGATGTCCTTGAGGTCTGTTCATGTCTGCATATATGAATTTTGATTATGTTTCCTTTCTTTGTTGATAAAAATCAGATCATCGTAGGCAGTTTTTCCCCTGGGAATATGCAGGAATGCTCCAAAGAAAAAGAAAATGGGATTCTGCCGGAGTGCTCCAGAGAAACAAAGAAACAGAAGATCTGCTGTCATTCATCTTGTTTAGTTTGTCAGTTACATCCTTGGAAATTATTGGATAAAAGTAGAGCGATGAAAAGTATGTCATGAGGACTTTTTGTCATGGGATATTTCAAAACAGTTTTTAACTGGCATCTACCGTCTTTTCTTGTCCATAATAACTTGTATTTATACAGTTTTATTTTTTATCTAACAACAGTTTCACATTAAGTAAACTGCTGTAATTTTGCTTTTGGTTGATTAAGGTTATCGCAATGAAGATAATGTCACATGCTCAACAAGGATCTCAATCAATGTGTTGTTTCTGCAAATGGTGCAATTTCAAGTGTTAAACTTTGCCGGCCTGATTCTTCTGGGGGCACATTCACTTTTGAGGTGCAGTAATCAATATCTTTTCTTATAAATGGTTAGTTTCAGCTTTATTGTGTTCCGTCATTTCGCTGCCATGTTTGAAGTGGTAGGAGTGTTCTATGCTGATATCTTTGTTATCCAAATAACAGAGAGGATGATATATGCATAGATATTTTATATGATGTTCTGCATCTAATTTATATATATCTTAAAATAGTATAGCCAATACATTATTTTTAATTTAAAATAAAATAAAATGGATAAGTTCTGATTTAATATTGTTTTGCACTATTGATTCAGGATATTGAATAAGAGAAGAAATTGTATTTGTTTTCTATCTTATGTTAGTTAAGAATTAGTGAGTTTTGTGACGACCGTGATGCAGAGTGTATAATTTGAAGATCTGAAGTTTGTTGATAATTTTGGTCGAAATGGTAAGTAATAATGTGGTTTTTGCCTTGACAATTTTCTTAGTGTGTTTACATAGTTTCTTTTATGCCTTAACCTCTCTTACGTTAAATGTAAACTTTCACTTAGCTCCCCTGCCTAGAGGACACATTATATGTAAATTTGTGCGAATAAAAGGACGATGGTCATTTGAATCACCATGACGATTAAAAGTCTCTTAACTGTTCATGTTTTCAAGTATCAACCTTCATGATAATTTGTTGTTGCCTGTCATTATTTGGAAACAGTTGTTATTAACAACTTAAGGAAATTTGACCTCTTTCCCCCTTCAGTTTCAAGGTCATTTTGAGATACTCTCCTTGAATGGATCATTTACGCCAATAGAAAATGGTGGTACAAGTAATAGGAGTGAATGGTTGAGTGTTTCTTTAACAGGCCCAGACGGACGTGTTATTGGGTTGGTGTTGATGGTCAACTTATAGCTGGCAGTCCTGTGCAGGTCTGACTTGTCTTTTTTTCTAAACTTCAATTTTTAACCTGCTCATTAGGGGAATATCTCTGCTGTTCTACAAATTCTGCTGGGAATAATATGAAAAATACTGATAATAATTTTCTATTGCAATGTCCTTGAGGTCTGTTCATGTCTGCATATATGAATTTTGATTATGTTTCCTTTCTTTGTTGATAAAAATCAGATCATCGTAGACAGTTTTTCCCCTGGGAATATGCAGGAATGCTCCAAAGAAAAAGAAAATGGGATTCTGCCGGAGTGCTCCAGAGAAACAAAGAAACAGAAGATCTGCTGTCATTCATCTTGTTTAGTTTGTCAGTTACATCCTTGGAAATTATTGGATAAAAGTAGAGCGATGAAAAGTATGTCATGAGGACTTTTTGTCATGGGATATTTCAAAACAGTTTTTAACTGGCATCTACCGTCTTTTCTTGTCCATAATAACTTGTATTTATACAGTTTTATTTTTTATCTAACAACAGTTTCACATTAAGTAAACTGCTGTAATTTTGCTTTTGGTTGATTAAGGTTATCGCAATGAAGATAATGTCACATGCTCAACAAGGATCTCAATCAATGTGTTGTTTCTGCAAATGGTGCAATTTCAAGTGTTAAACTTTGCCGGCCTGATTCTTCTGGGGGCACATTCACTTTTGAGGTGCAGTAATCAATATCTTTTCTTATAAATGGTTAGTTTCAGCTTTATTGTGTTCCGTCATTTCGCTGCCATGTTTGAAGTGGTAGGAGTGTTCTATGCTGATATCTTTGTTATCCAAATAACAGAGAGGATGATATATGCATAGATATTTTATATGATGTTCTGCATCTAATTTATATATATCTTAAAATAGTATAGCCAATACATTATTTTTAATTTAAAATAAAATAAAATGGATAAGTTCTGATTTAATATTGTTTTGCACTATTGATTCAGGATAT
The DNA here is from genome assembly GCA_020205555.1 of Panax stipuleanatus. Lineage (NCBI taxonomy): Eukaryota > Viridiplantae > Streptophyta > Magnoliopsida > Apiales > Araliaceae > Panax > Panax stipuleanatus. The sequence continues at coordinate 269,367 of JAINUT010002318.1, forward strand.
TGAATAAGAGAAGAAATTGTATTTGTTTTCTATCTTATGTTAGTTAAGAATTAGTGAGTTTTGTGACGACCGTGATGCAGAGTGTATAATTTGAAGATCTGAAGTTTGTTGATAATTTTGGTCGAAATGGTAAGTAATAATGTGGTTTTTGCCTTGACAATTTTCTTAGTGTGTTTACATAGTTTCTTTTATGCCTTAACCTCTCTTACGTTAAATGTAAACTTTCACTTAGCTCCCCTGCCTAGAGGACACATTATATGTAAATTTGTGCGAATAAAAGGACGATGGTCATTTGAATCACCATGACGATTAAAAGTCTCTTAACTGTTCATGTTTTCAAGTATCAACCTTCATGATAATTTGTTGTTGCCTGTCATTATTTGGAAACAGTTGTTATTAACAACTTAAGGAAATTTGACCTCTTTCCCCTTTCAGTTTCAAGGTCATTTTGAGATACTCTCCTTGAATGGATCATTTACGCCAATAGAAAATGGTGGTACAAGTAATAGGAGTGAATGGTTGAGTGTTTCTTTAACAGGCCCAGACGGACGTGTTATTGGGTTGGTGTTGATGGTCAACTTATAGCTGGCAGTCCTGTGCAGGTCTGACTTGTCTTTTTTTCTAAACTTCAATTTTTAACCTGCTCATTAGGGGAATATCTCTGCTGTTCTACAAATTCTGCTGGGAATAATATGAAAAATACTGATAATAATTTTCTATTGCAATGTCCTTGAGGTCTGTTCATGTCTGCATATATGAATTTTGATTATGTTTCCTTTCTTTGTTGATAAAAATCAGATCATCGTAGACAGTTTTTCCCCTGGGAATATGCAGGAATGCTCCAAAGAAAAAGAAAATGGGATTCTGCCGGAGTGCTCCAGAGAAACAAAGAAACAGAAGATCTGCTGTCATTCATCTTGTTTAGTTTGTCAGTTACATCCTTGGAAATTATTGGATAAAAGTAGAGCGATGAAAAGTATGTCATGAGGACTTTTTGTCATGGGATATTTCAAAACAGTTTTTAACTGGCATCTACCGTCTTTTCTTGTCCATAATAACTTGTATTTATACAGTTTTATTTTTTATCTAACAACAGTTTCACATTAAGTAAACTGCTGTAATTTTGCTTTTGGTTGATTAAGGTTATCGCAATGAAGATAATGTCACATGCTCAACAAGGATCTCAATCAATGTGTTGTTTCTGCAAATGGTGCAATTTCAAGTGTTAAACTTTGCCGGCCTGATTCTTCTGGGGGCACATTCACTTTTGAGGTGCAGTAATCAATATCTTTTCTTATAAATGGTTAGTTTCAGCTTTATTGTGTTCCGTCATTTCGCTGCCATGTTTGAAGTGGTAGGAGTGTTCTATGCTGATATCTTTGTTATCCAAATAACAGAGAGGATGATATATGCATAGATATTTTATATGATGTTCTGCATCTAATTTATATATATCTTAAAATAGTATAGCCAATACATTATTTTTAATTTAAAATAAAATAAAATGGATAAGTTCTGATTTAATATTGTTTTGCACTATTGATTCAGGATATTGAATAAGAGAAGAAATTGTATTTGTTTTCTATCTTATGTTAGTTAAGAATTAGTGAGTTTTGTGACGACCGTGATGCAGAGTGTATAATTTGAAGATCTGAAGTTTGTTGATAATTTTGGTCGAAATGGTAAGTAATAATGTGGTTTTTGCCTTGACAATTTTCTTAGTGTGTTTACATAGTTTCTTTTATGCCTTAACCTCTCTTACGTTAAATGTAAACTTTCACTTAGCTCCCCTGCCTAGAGGACACATTATATGTAAATTTGTGCGAATAAAAGGACGATGGTCATTTGAATCACCATGACGATTAAAAGTCTCTTAACTGTTCATGTTTTCAAGTATCAACCTTCATGATAATTTGTTGTTGCCTGTCATTATTTGGAAACAGTTGTTATTAACAACTTAAGGAAATTTGACCTCTTTCCCCTTTCAGTTTCAAGGTCATTTTGAGATACTCTCCTTGAATGGATCATTTACGCCAATAGAAAATGGTGGTACAAGTAATAGGAGTGAATGGTTGAGTGTTTCTTTAACAGGCCCAGACGGACGTGTTATTGGGTTGGTGTTGATGGTCAACTTATAGCTGGCAGTCCTGTGCAGGTCTGACTTGTCTTTTTTTCTAAACTTCAATTTTTAACCTGCTCATTAGGGGAATATCTCTGCTGTTCTACAAATTCTGCTGGGAATAATATGAAAAATACTGATAATAATTTTCTATTGCAATGTCCTTGAGGTCTGTTCATGTCTGCATATATGAATTTTGATTATGTTTCCTTTCTTTGTTGATAAAAATCAGATCATCGTAGACAGTTTTTCCCCTGGGAATATGCAGGAATGCTCCAAAGAAAAAGAAAATGGGATTCTGCCGGAGTGCTCCAGAGAAACAAAGAAACAGAAGATCTGCTGTCATTCATCTTGTTTAGTTTGTCAGTTACATCCTTGGAAATTATTGGATAAAAGTAGAGCGATGAAAAGTATGTCATGAGGACTTTTTGTCATGGGATATTTCAAAACAGTTTTTAACTGGCATCTACCGTCTTTTCTTGTCCATAATAACTTGTATTTATACAGTTTTATTTTTTATCTAACAACAGTTTCACATTAAGTAAACTGCTGTAATTTTGCTTTTGGTTGATTAAGGTTATCGCAATGAAGATAATGTCACATGCTCAACAAGGATCTCAATCAATGTGTTGTTTCTGCAAATGGTGCAATTTCAAGTGTTAAACTTTGCCGGCCTGATTCTTCTGGGGGCACATTCACTTTTGAGGTGCAGTAATCAATATCTTTTCTTATAAATGGTTAGTTTCAGCTTTATTGTGTTCCGTCATTTCGCTGCCATGTTTGAAGTGGTAGGAGTGTTCTATGCTGATATCTTTGTTATCCAAATAACAGAGAGGATGATATATGCATAGATATTTTATATGATGTTCTGCATCTAATTTATATATATCTTAAAATAGTATAGCCAATACATTATTTTTAATTTAAAATAAAATAAAATGGATAAGTTCTGATTTAATATTGTTTTGCACTATTGATTCAGGATATTGAATAAGAGAAGAAATTGTATTTGTTTTCTATCTTATGTTAGTTAAGAATTAGTGAGTTTTGTGACGACCGTGATGCAGAGTGTATAATTTGAAGATCTGAAGTTTGTTGATAATTTTGGTCGAAATGGTAAGTAATAATGTGGTTTTTGCCTTGACAATTTTCTTAGTGTGTTTACATAGTTTCTTTTATGCCTTAACCTCTCTTACGTTAAATGTAAACTTTCACTTAGCTCCCCTGCCTAGAGGACACATTATATGTAAATTTGTGCGAATAAAAGGACGATGGTCATTTGAATCACCATGACGATTAAAAGTCTCTTAACTGTTCATGTTTTCAAGTATCAACCTTCATGATAATTTGTTGTTGCCTGTCATTATTTGGAAACAGTTGTTATTAACAACTTAAGGAAATTTGACCTCTTTCCCCCTTCAGTTTCAAGGTCATTTTGAGATACTCTCCTTGAATGGATCATTTACGCCAATAGAAAATGGTGGTACAAGTAATAGGAGTGAATGGTTGAGTGTTTCTTTAACAGGCCCAGACGGACGTGTTATTGGGTTGGTGTTGATGGTCAACTTATAGCTGGCAGTCCTGTGCAGGTCTGACTTGTCTTTTTTTCTAAACTTCAATTTTTAACCTGCTCATTAGGGGAATATCTCTGCTGTTCTACAAATTCTGCTGGGAATAATATGAAAAATACTGATAATAATTTTCTATTGCAATGTCCTTGAGGTCTGTTCATGTCTGCATATATGAATTTTGATTATGTTTCCTTTCTTTGTTGATAAAAATCAGATCATCGTAGACAGTTTTTCCCCTGGGAATATGCAGGAATGCTCCAAAGAAAAAGAAAATGGGATTCTGCCGGAGTGCTCCAGAGAAAAAAAGAAACAGAAGATCTGATGTCATTCATCTTCCTAGTGCAGAAATGGTAGATCCTTCTTATGGGCAGAGTGCATCAGATACCATGAATCAAAATCTGTCCTCCTCGCCCTCCAGTGATGGTAATGATACTCCGTCTGAATAATGCCCAATATGAGGTTCATTTTGTTGTTACTTAACTACATTGGCAGTAGTCCCCAATACCATGAAGTGCTGGTGTTTTTGTTTTTTACTTTTTTTTTCTTCAAGTTATTTCCCTCACCCATTTTTATATTCTTCTTTCCACAGAATTTATATATTTCCAAAATTATGTCATGGAAGAAAGGTCTTGAATCTTTACAACAGTTCAGACTATCAGTAAGACCAACCTTGTTTTGATCTGAAGGTCCTAAAATGCTATTGAAATTTTCAGGTTTATCTACTTGTTGATACAAATCTAAAAAGTGTTGGGTTTTTTTTTTTCCTCTTTATTTTTTTAAAACTAATTTAGTCCAATGAGACAATTTTTCCACTTTTCTCTCCCGTTTAGGGTTGCATGGAAATTTTATACTAAATTTAGTCGTTTAAAGAATTCATTAAAATTATATTTTGTAATTTATGCGTTTGTTCCTAAAACGCTGCTAAAAAGATGGAGGGAGTACTATTAGAATTTAGAAAAGAAAATTGATATTTTCACAACACTTTTTGATATTTTCACATTAAAATTGTTGTTATTGCCGTCGTTATAGGATCTATAGCGACGGTTTTCTGTCGTGGATTTATTTAGAAAACTTTAGGAGTGAGTTTGGAAATTGGATTGAAATATATGTTAACTTGGTTGTTTCCATAACTCAGCCTGGAGAAGGCCCCAACCATTCTTTCAAGTTAGCAAGTGGATGTTACAATTTAGATAATTGGTTCAGCCAATTGAATATGCAAATTTTGATATAAAACTAATAAATTATTCCTTTTATGCAAGTGGAGAAAATTGGAAATAAAAGAAAAGTCCACGAAAATTAAATCTAACATTTTAAGCAGTGCTGATTTTACGTTTTTTTTTGTTTGCACATGTTTCTTTGCGTCAAGGTACATGGTAAAGTAGCATTTCATTGCTTACATATAATAATAAAATCTGACAACCAAAATCTAAAGGGAATTTGGAAAGTTATATGGTTTATGCTTAAAAGGCAAGCGAATTTATATTTTAACAAGTAAAATTTGATACTTTGTTTGTAATATATTATAAAATTTAATATAAATATATATATTATATTATATTATGTATGTAATATACACATGTATACAATATATCTATATATGTAGTATATGATATATTATATTATATACGCAATATACATATGTATCTTCAACTGGACTGGCAATAGGAAAATGTGTATGTCATGTAGATTGTTATGATGTTATCACATTTGAATTCACTGATGATAAGATGCTGATATCCTTTGCCCCTCCTTCATCATGTTAAAAGCAAACATAATAATGTGCAATCACAACTAGATAACTAGTTTAATTATGCACAATAAAAATGATAGACTTTTAAGGAACGTATGTGTGTGTCGAATTTTTCAATCTCTTTATATGCACTTATTATTTTAGTTCGGAAACATCTTTTAACTGGAGTGTCCTCTCTGGATTGTCCTATGTTTTAAGATTCGTTGTGTTTGCATCGTGTCAAAATAGTATACCAAATTGTTTCCTAGGTCATGACATACATAAGGAAAATCAGGAAATAATCTTTTGACAAAGAAGAGTTCACTGTGAGCCAATTGCTACAACGAAAAGTTTCTGAGTCTTAAGTTCACCGCTAATTCGTATAAGAAAATCAGGATTGGAAATCTTAGGATAGTTTGTCTGCAGTCCTTGTCCAAATAGTCTCTCATTAACATCTTGTGGTTGAATAAGATTGTCTTTCACTTTCTTAGCAATACTTTTGCAAGCTTGCATTATGTCATATCTTCCCCCATATCTAACTGCAGCAATAATGTGTAACCCTGATTTTGCCTTTGTTGCCACTTCTACTACGCATATTGTTTCTTGTAGCGAAATCGGAAGCATATTGTTTCTTGTAGATATTAATCTGTTGTTTATGTCATTGAGGTCTTTTGGCCTTATTACATTGTATAAATCATAACTTGATCCCATGCTGAAATCTACAGGTTTTAGTTGTCAGCTCTTTTTGGAGGAGTCTTGGCGCTATGAGGAAGACAAACTCAAGTTGTTATTTTTTGCCAGTGTTATATGGATTGTTGGGATTGATTTGTCAAAGTTGTCAATTATCAAATGACTTTTTTTTTCATTTTGAAATATATGGTGACAATACTGAATTTTGTAGTCTAGCACATGCTTTCAGTGTAATATGAGAAATTTGTAGTACTGTCTTCCATAGTAAGCAGCTGGAACTGCTTAATATTGTTGAGCTGTTTTTGTTTTAAAGACACGCATGTTGGTTTCTAAATTACATCCCTATTCCTTAATGGTGTTGTGTGATTCGTTAGAAATTAATTTTATCTCTAGATTGGCTTGCTTTTTAGATGATAAGTTGGCCACAATTGACTAATTGAGGTCCTTAATGGCAATTACATTCCACAAAAACAAGCTGTATAACTTGCAACATTCAAATGTTATAGAAATTGCGGAAAAAATGAAATATCAAGGAGAGATAATAATCAATTGCTCTCAGGAATTCAATTCTGGATTCTCATACGTATTAATAATCTTTTGTAATAGAATACAACAATCTATACAAATTCACAATAACACTCTCTATACAGTTATAATATCTAGTTTCAAAGGGCATCTTTGGATTCAATTCTGACTGCAGTAGAATTATTGAACGAACTAGGTGCTTGTAGCCAAGGTACAGGTCCTGATCCAGCTATTGTACTCCAATTTTTAACCGAGAGATCTTTGATTCTATCATGCAGTTCAGGAAGCATACGCGAAGGTGGCAGCCATGGAGGATTTCGTGTCTGAAACAAAGAACATTAATATGTAACTGGAACCTGACAATCAACAGGGTATATTTTAATATTTTTGTTCTTTATAATCCAAGTTCATTGCTTCTACAAATTTTTTACTTACAAAAAATTTATCAGTAGCCTCTTATCCACACCCAGGTTTGCTTATCCAACATTTCCAACTAGCTAAAAATGTATTAGGACATAATAGTGCCTGTAGTACACGGGCTGACGTGGATAAAATCTTTAAAATTCCAATTACATACCACACTGAATTGGTATATATCACATATAGCTCTTTTATTTATATTTTAACCCTACTGATACCCAACAGAATAATAAACTCAAATCCTCGACTCTATGAACATTTTTACTAATGTAAAATTGACCAAATCACCATTTAAATATTTTAATTTTCTTTAAATTATTATTATTGGTAGAGGGGGCATAGAAATTAACCTAGAACCCTACACAAGGGGAAACTAAGTCATATCGGCTATAAATAAGGCCTTCATTGAGCCTCAAAACCCTGACTGCTCTCATCCAAGGGAGGGTCAAATACCAGTTGAGCCTAAGCTCTTTGTTTTAATATGCCAAACATTATTAATCCTCCGTAAGGAATTACATCAACAAGTAGAATTTGAAGTGGAAAGGCTGAAATTGTGGCATGATAGTTGCCCAAAACTATCATGTTCAATAAATATAAGATAATCCATACCAAAATGAAACTTTTCCTTGCACAGGTTATGCACTCAATCCCTCCGGCATCCAGTAGTACAAACATATGAAATGAAACAATACATCCGCAATGTATTTGTTGAGAAAGAAAATTTTATCATTAGAAGGAAAGAAAAGAGGACAAAGTCTTCACATCCAATCTTTACAATTTAATAACTACTACAGAAAGAAAAAAAAAGTTGCCAAATTAGTATAAAAATAATTAAAATTTTATGCTGACCTTCCCACAGGACTCAGAACACCTCCACCCAAAAGCATTCAAATGGAAAGATTCGCAGAAGTTCCCCTCCTCAAAAACAGAACTAGAGTCAAATAGAACACATGTCAACATCTTCAAGGGAAAAAAATGAAATTAGCTGACACATTAGAAATACAACAGTGATATTTCAAGATGTCAGTGAATATAGTACTACAATATTCAGGGGGTGACATATATTCCAACAGGATAAATATCTCCCTTCCCGGGGTAAATTGGAAGAGGTGCATGCCATGCCAAGACATAAATAAAATCTACAACAACAAATTCCAGGCTAATGCAGAAGTTAGGAAGAGTAACATATGACTTTTTAACACAAATGAAGATTTCTGAAGCTACCTCCTTAAACATATTTTTTTCCCATAAAATTTTCCATCACAAATATCAATCTTAAATTTTAATATTAAAAATATATATATTAGAGATTGCTGGTAGACTTTAACATGCATTTTTATTAAAAATCAACACTAATGTTCCCACAAAATAATTGAAAACATAGCAAAAGTTTATCACATTTCTTACTTATCAAACCAGGGTATACACAGTAAATACAAGTTCAAACTTTGGACTATAATTTTCTCAATCTGATAAATACTTATCTTCTCAAAAATTAAAACAAACACAAACCCAGAATGATAATTACTGGAAAATCAGTGTAAATGATCAAAACCTATTTAATTCCAAGAAATAAAATATGCCAAATTTTGTACCGGATTCCTTTGATCGCCCAATCGGAGCTTAAAGAACCCAAAACTAGGACCTGTTTGGTGCTTCATCATCTCCGCTTGAAACTTGGTGAAATACGTTTCCGAGAAATCAATCACCGGTGGATTAAACACTAGCACCAGCGATTTCTTGGCGCCCCATTCCTTCCAATCCTCGATTTTCGGCGGCGATTAGGAGGATGAGGAGGACAAAAATAGGACGAATTTTTGATTTGGGAGGAGAAGCCTTTTTCAGAGAATCGATTTCCAATTCGGAAGAAAGAAGCCCTGATTTGGAGAGAACGCGTGTTTTTTTTATAAACAAAACGACACAGTTTTGCAGACTGTCTACAAAACAAAATATACACGGCTGTGTACACCCATTTTCCCCATTTATATATTATACAATATAGAAAATATGTTACATATATTTAATGATCGGTTTATGGGTTGACCAATATATGAGTAATGTGTAATTTTAAACTTTATTTGGAATATAGTAATTTGTTTGATTGTTATTGCTTGAATGTGATCAGTCCTATTCCTATATATATAGGCATATAGCATACTCTCTTACATAACATATTATTTTAAATAACATACTTTTATTAAAACAACGTCGTTTTGGAGATTTTTTAAAAAAATAAGTGGGGCAGCGGGTGACATTTTTGTAAATAAAAAGAAAACAAGTGGAACCACTCTCTTTTAATATTATTTTTTTATAAAAAGAATCTTTAAAACTACATAGTTTTAATATAGATATGTTATTTAAGAGTGATATGTTATTTAAGAGGTATAATTTAGTTGTAATAAATATATTTTATAAGCGGGGATATTTTAGTATATTCATTTATTTATGTACTAGGGTTATGTACTAACCTAGGTAAACTTAAATACCCACTTTTGCAATTGTCATAATCACAGCCGCTCACAAAAAACCTGCTGCAGCAGCAGCTCCTCTATCAAAAGGAGTATATGAAATCTCATGATTTTCACCCCTAAAACAACATCATTATGTGCCAAATACCGATACTCACTTTGTTCATTGTAATGCTCCGATTGTCATTCAGTTGGGTGATAAAGATAAGCAATCTGTTTGTTGTTGCTTTTGACAAATTAGCAAAATATTCGATCGTGATTTCCCTGTTTAAATCGCCGAGTATACAAAAAATTTGAAGTTTGCTCAACAATTTTTCTTCTTTGAATTTCAAAATTAGCAATTGCATTACAAGACGTTTGATTCCAGACAGAAAAAAATATATATGCAGATGGGTGGAAGTAGGAGAAGCATGGAATTCATTGAGGACAAAAAGAAACGGCATGCAAGTTTTAGGGCAAGATATGTTAGTTTAGAAAAGAAGGGTAAGGAGTTATCAACTCTTTGCGGCATAAAGCTTTGCATGGTTGTTTATGGATCTCAAAAGGTCCACATTTGGCCATCAGATCCCGATATAAATATTATCATTCAAGACTTGTTCAACAACTATAGAGGTCTACAACATATAAATATTATCATTCAAGACTTGTTCAACAACTATAGAGGTCTACTTGCGGAGGAGCATAAGGAAGATAAATGTAGGCGTGTCAGATTATTTTGAGGACAGGAAGAAGTCCGAAACTATACTTGAGAGTCTTCGCAGGAAAAATTATGAGGCTAAATTTCCTGATTGGCATGCGGTGTTTGATAGTTTCCTAGAAACAGAGGCTAAAACTTTGAACAATAAGATTGAATATATGAAGATGAAAAGAGATACAACTGATTTGAAGTTTGCTCAACAACTTTTCTTTTTTTCTTCTCTTCTTCTTCATGAAGAAGTATTATTCGTACAGGTATTATTCGTACTTTTTTGTATAGCAATTTAGATTATTTTGCAATTTTCCTTATTTTGTTTCATATACGTTGTATCATAAATGAATTAAGTATAAATTAATGTTTATATAAATTCCTCACATTCTCTATATCCCTCTAAAATTTTATTAAAAAAATTTCGCTCTTGAATTTGATGTTAAAATTAATTTTGCCTATGTTGTTCAAACTTCTTCTTTTCTGTTTGCTTTTCCTTCTTAATTAAATCGTTTATATTTACAAAAAGAGATATTCCTAGGGCAGCAACTCGTTTATATGATTTAACACTAGTCTTATGCGTGCATAAAATAAACAGCAGACTCTATTTTTAATTTTAAAATAGATGAAAAGAAAATTACCAATGATAACAGAATAAATACTTTTTTTTTTGTCACTGTACTATATGTCAACTTACAAATGGATAACTGATTTTTTTTCTTCTTACAATCAACTAACTGTACTTGACTTTTCTAACACAAAGTCACATAAAATTAATCAATAAAAGAACAGAATCCACAAATCTCTAATAAAATTTCTAATTAAAAATATAGCACATATGAAAATTAAGTTACTAACGACAAAAACAAGTTGCATTACAGATAATGAATATTTTACCACAGAAACTGGACAAATGATTAAATAAATAATTCAGATCATTTCAAAAACAGTGTTAGTGAGACAAACTAGAATCACCAGCATCATCAAGCCTTAAATAAACTTAAATCAACGAGAAAAAAAGCACAACAATTATTAAATTAAAAAAGTAAGCCAAATCAATCCGACCTATACATGAACACTTCATCATTCTGATTGATCGTCGTCTTCTTGCAGTTGTAGCAATTTTCGAGTATTCCTCCAATGGCGTCAAAATTACTCTCCTAAACCGGTGACATCAGAGTCAGAACCCTGGGCAGCGACCGCACTTGTTTGGTGCTTTCCGCCAGAGACGGCTTCAAACACTTGAGCCGCTTCACAGCAGCCGACGGAGGGGGAGATGTAATAACCCAATTTTTTGGAAAATATTAAAATAAGAATTAAATAAAGAAAATTCTTATTAAATGATATGTTGTGTAATATTATATTGCATAAGTGAGTATGAATTATGAAATATGTGATTGTTGTGTATAATAAATATATTAGTATTATATATTTATTATATGCAAGTAAATTGTAGGAACAATTTATTTAAAGAAAAAAGAAATGAGTATTTATTAAAATAATTTATATAATTATTTTAATATGGTGAGATTAGTACACCGAATTTAAGTATATAGAATTATACTATGCCTTAAATAAGGTGAATTAAAATAATGAAAATATGTGGAATGGTAACACATATATTTGTAATAAAGAATGTAATATATTATATATGTAATATGCCGTATAAGAAATGTTAGTATAATTACAAGTGTTGTTAGAGAAATTCGGAACATAAGGAGAGAATGGGAAAGCTAAGCAGTGGGTTGATTTGCTGAATTTCAGCACGAGCTGTCATAACAAAGCTCAAGCATTACTAACTCTCCTTATTCTTCTACTTCACCCGTCCCACTCCATTTCCTTTCCTCTCTTGGGCTGCTGAATCATTTACCCAAATTCATTACAAAATCTTCTTGGGTTCTTATATAATCATCAAATTTGGCAAGGAAATAAAGCTTAGTGGACTGAAGTTAGTATTAATCGGCTTCAAAGGTGGATTGCAGGGCTGTTGCAATAAGGAATTCGAATTAAATAGCAAATAAGGAGGTAAGTTATGAGATTATATTGCAATTTCAGAAATAGAATGTATATATATATATACACATACTTATGTGAATATGAACTAATAATAGTGTTAAATGAAAAATTGAACTGTTGTTTGAGCTATGATAGCTATGAACTTAGAATGAAGGAGATAGGTTGGTTGTGTGGTGTTATAAGGAGGTTAAAATGGGATGATAACACAAACAATGGGCTATGAAAATGGTGTTTTAAAACACTGCTCACAACTTGCTCGATAAAAGTCCTAAATGGACTGTTTTGATTAAAAATCAAATATTAGATAAAACCAAGGCTTGGGATGGATTTATATATTACATATGATGATAATTAGAGAGTTTAAGCATATTAGATTAGAACGAAATTCAATTTCAAACCAAAACGAAAAGTGGGAAATTAGTGTATCAAGCCATTCTTGACCACTGTTTTGGGTAGCCTAAAGAGTTCGAAATGGGGAGTTTATAATTTTTGAATATAGTCTCATATACTATATATAACATATTTAAAATTTGTTGCAATCCAGTATATGAGCTAAAAGTAAAAAGGTTGCAAAGTGGGCATGTTAGGAGCAGGGCTGCTGCCCACGGCAGCAGCAATTGGCGGCAACAAACAGCACACAACAGCAGTTGGCATCGGCAGTTGCTTTAAGGCAGTAGCAGCTATGGCTGCTTTGATGAGCCACTTTTGAATTCATGTTTAATTTGTTAAAATTATCCACAAAGATTGGTTTATGTTTCTTTAAATAGATGAAGGCATGATTTATAAATACAACACAAGTGGGTTAGTAATTTAAGAACTAAAAGCTAAACAAAGATAGGTGTTTAACTTGGGGCTGCAGGGCCAAGTGAGGCCACACCAAGACTAGCTGAGCCCACAGGGCCAAGCAAAGCTTGGCTGCCGACATGGCTTGACAATAAGGAACTGTTAAGCTAAGCTCAAGACTGTTAAGCCAAATAAGGGACTGTTAATGCTTGAAGGGACTGTTTTGGTATTTCGTTGAATCGTGTTGGTTTTTAACTCATTAACTTATAAGAATGGGTCTATTAAATGATATGGTAACTATAGTTTACTTATATAAACTGTAACTACACCCAATACACAAAATGAGATATAAGTTCACCTTGACTAAAAGTATGGAATAACCATGTATTAAATTACAAGAGGGTTATAAACTAAAAGTGTGAGGTATTCATAAACTGAAATCACGACAAAGTCTATTAAAGCAATAAATGACTATCGTGAGTAAAAGAATAAAAGTTTTTGAAGAGAATATAAGAGTTTTTCAAAAACAAGAATGAAAATTGATGATGTGACCAATATGGATATGTAATATATAACTATACAGGTTATATGACGTGTAACACCCCAGTCTCACATCGAAAGATAGAGTTCGATATATAAGGAAATAAGTTACTACCAATAGTACATTCAGTCATGACTTTTGGATGAGCCTGTGGTAGGCTAAAATGACCCATGAAGATATTATTGGGCCAGTAGCTTAATGTCTTATTTTGAAGGATTCGATTTGGACTTGGGATTTGACCCGAGATTTGTTCCGGGTTGTTTCATATGGTATCAAAGCCGACTCTCGAAAGCTTGAGTCGGGTCATCCGATCGGGTTACCGGAGATGGGGACACGAAGGCTGGTGGTATTATCCCACAATGGAGAGATCGAGGTCCGAAGGTGGGGACACGAAACCAGCCGGTATTATCCCACAATGGCTAGAGAGGCAAAGATCTGTGGACCGTGTGTGTGATCGGTTCTGACGGGGACGTCAGAAATTTAAGTGGGGGAGTTTGTAACACCCTAGTTCCACATCGAAAGATAGGGTTCGATATATAAGGAAATAAGTTACTACCATTAGTACCTTCAGTCATGACTTTTGGATGAGCCTGTGGTGGGCTAAAATGACCCAAGAAGATACTATTGGGCCAGTAGCTTAAGGTCTTATTTTGATGGATTCGATTCGGACTTGGGATTTGACCCGAAATTTGTTCCGAACTTGGGATTTGACCCGGGTTGTTTCAACATGAACGCGTAACTAATATGTTTTTATATGTAAATATAAGTATTAGGAGTCATGAAAGAAAGTTAAGCATATCCTGATGCATCAAGACGTATATAAAACGTAGTCTATCAACCATATTACGCGTACAAATAAACTGAAATCAGGACAAAGTCTATTAAAGCAATAAATGACTATCGTGAGTAAAAGAATAAAAGTTTTTGAAGAGAATATAAGAGTTTTTCAAAAACAAGAATGAAAATTGATGATGTGGCCAATATGGATATGTAATATATAACTATACAGCTTATATGACATGGACGCGTAACTAATATGTTTTTATATGTAAATATAAGTATTAGGAGTTATGAAAGAAAGTTACGCATATCCTAATGCATCAAGACGTATATAAAACGCAGTCTATCAACCATATTACGTGTATATCCATTCAGAGCATACTAACAGCTATAAAAGCGATATGTGAACATAAGTGTACATCTATATGGATAATATATACGTGTTTTGAGAATAAGTTGACGTCATTAAAGGCTATTCCAAGTTTATACCTCGGAATTGAACGGTTTTCGAACAAAGCAAGAATTATGCAAACGGAGTTGAAAACTCAACGTTTGACATAAATAAGCTATAAATACGCAAAGTAAAGGCACAAATGCACTATAGGACTATAAGTCTACATATAGATGTGTGTAAAGTCTGTAAATGCATTATAAAAGATTTATAAACTATAAATGCAATGTACTGACGTTTTAAAAGTTTTGTTGAAAGTTTTGGCAAGTTTATGACTATTAAGCCAAAACTATTAAATTTCTAAGGAAATAAGAAAATTTTTTAGAAACAGACATACAGAGATGTTGTTATGGCTTATATGAATGTTTATAGCTGTACAATTATGTGACGTGAATATGTGGCTAATGTATACATACAGGTGAACATAACTGTGTAGGATTCGTGAGGTGAAGTTAAACTAAGATTTATCTCGATAATCATCGATCAAGGCAAGTCTTCCAGTTCCTATGTGCTTTATAAACCACATCCATCAATATAATATTAAAGAAAGTCTTTATCTAAGATGGAAGGATTATAATATTCTATATAGTTCCTTCAAATTAGTATTAGCCAGTTACTTAAGTATCTCAGGTGCAGTGTATATGAGTAAGTTTGAATCAGATTTTAACATAGATATGCATGATGGAATAATGATTAATTATCATATTATATATTCTGTATTGTTATAACTTTCAAGAACACTTGCTTGAATTTATAAAAAAAATTAATTTTGAGAAAAAAAATAAAAACTTTAGAGAGGGTAAATATTTCAGAAAGAGAGTAAATTTTAAGGAGAGAGAGAGTGATATCATTTAGACACAATAAATAAATTTTGAAAAGAACTAAACTTTTTAAAAAATAAGTATATAGTTGGGGCCCAATGGGCAGCCCACATCCACCTACTTATTATTATGTGGGTTTCAACCCAAACCCATTTAATATAGATGGATATGGGCCACCCATTGGGTTAGCAACCATTTTACCAGGTCTAGTTGTATCATATGTCGAAGGTTAATTTTACTTTAAAGTTCTTGCATTATACCACCTTACACTAATTTATTATACCCTTTTGGAACGTTAGCCTACAACATTTACAAGTCGATTTCGTCTTTTTATTTTGAGTTCAAGAGGTATAGTTTAATTATAATAACTAAAAATTTTGTTTGTATTTTATATCTTAATGGCCATTTAATTGTTCTTACCAAATCTAACCCGCTCCTAGCGTCTTGGTTAAGTAATCCTTGTCCTACAATTTAGAAGGACATGCTCACATTGACTTCTAGAGATAAACATTTGCCATTTGAACTCCTCCAAAATAAATAATAAAATGGCAAAAATTGGTTTTACTCCTATGTGGTTGTTACCTTACTGCATTACGCCATCAAACTTTAAAAATATACCTTTAACCAACTAAACTAAATAAAATTGTTTAATTGAACCATTTTGTCAAAAAAATTGGACGGCTATCAAATTAGGGCTCATATTTTCTTACATGGATTAAAAGGAAAGACAAAAATACTAATGTGGCCTTCAAGTTGGAAGTGGTAGGAGAAATGAAGCTACAATACCTCATATACTCCCCTTTCTTCACACACATCATGAATATGGGAAATGGTGATCATAATCTTGAAGCAAATTGAGAGATTAAGTGCAGTTTTGAGTGAAAAAACGGGGTTAAATGCTTATTTGGTCACTGTACTATATGTCAACTTACAAGTGAGTCACTCAACCTTTTTTTCTTACAGTCAACTCACTATACTTTATTTTTCTAACAAACCGTTAGAAAATTCATTAAATCATGTTGACTTTAAACGGTTTGCCACGTCGGATTCCACATAAGAGAGAGAAAGCTGACATGGCAAGAGAGAGAAAGCTGGTGTGGCCACTCGAGTGGAAATGAAAGAAATTTTTTTAAAAATAAAATAAAATCATAAAAGTTAGGGGGAAAATGGAAAAAATAAAAATAAAAATATACTTATTTTTGTGATTATTAGAAAATAAGTTTTTAGATAATTAGTAACAAGTACAATTATTTAAAAAATTATAAAAATAAAATATACTAAAATTACAAATCAATTCCTATTGATTTTATATTCATACATATTTATAAATTTGTTTTTACAATTCTTATGAATAAGAAACTTAATTTATAATTAAAAAAAATAAGAAACTTGTATGTTTTTTTAATATTGTTACTGAATTTATAACAAAAAAAATTAAATAAATTATTATTGCCTTACTCGAGTGCAATTTTTAAGAACTCAATTTTATTTTATTTTACAAATGTGCAACATAAAAACTAAAAATATGCTAATTAAAATTAAGGGGATTATGAAAGAAATTTAGGGGAAAATGAAAGAAAATTATAATAAAATCAAAAAAACTTAGCAAGAAATACGTGGAAGAAATTAAAAAATAAAGAGTTATTTAGTTATTTTTGTAATTCATAGCAAATAGTTTTTTTATATAATTAATAACAAATATAATTAAGGAAATTATAAAATTAAAAATCTTTTCAAAATAATTTTTTATTTACATAAATATTTATATATATTAAGATATGAATTATTAATTATTGAAAGCAAATACTATGATATATTATTAACAATTTATTACTATATTATAGTTAAACAAATTAAACAAACTCATCATCCAGATTATCCAACTCTCTCAAACCTAGCACCATCATCACTGTTCATCATCTTCTTCATCCAATTTAGTGCATGAAATCCAGATACTAAAAACACTAGCAATTGACAACCAAGAAGGGATGGTTAGCCTATAATTCACTAGAATACCTAACAAACAAGATCGAAATAGAAAAAAGTCTATTGAACTTGAAAAAATCGTTGCCCGATCGATCTGTCTTGATTTGGGATTTGCCGTTTGTTGTAGCTCAGAATTTTATTGATTGAGCCATTTGAAACTTGAGCTATGAACGTGAGTTTTGTTTCGGGCCAAACATAGTAGGAGCCCAAAGCTAAGCCACACCCTTTGCTACACTTTGATTGGACTGTTAAACAGACCGAACTCTGTAGCAAGAACCCTAACCAACTCCATCAAATACCCAACAAGATCTGAAACCTCCAAATCAAGCAGCCATCACCTCAGATCATAACTTCCACTGCCCTCAAGAGG
This sequence comes from Panax stipuleanatus, assembly GCA_020205555.1. Classification (NCBI taxonomy): domain Eukaryota; kingdom Viridiplantae; phylum Streptophyta; class Magnoliopsida; order Apiales; family Araliaceae; genus Panax; species Panax stipuleanatus. Next base: position 287,322 of record JAINUT010002318.1, read on the forward strand.
AAGAAATGCTGGGCCGAAGGGTGGAGAAGGGAGGAAGGGAAGGGTGGAGAAGGGAGGAAGGGAGGAAGGGGAGGCGGGTGGACCGGGAGAAAATAGGCAGAGGCAATGGAGAAGAGAGGGTGGATTTTGGTTAGATTGTAGCTTATGAATTGGGTGGGTGGGAGGGTGAGTGGGTGGGTGGGTCTTATTGGGCGGATTAAAGCTGACATGTTAAATTTTTTTTACAGTAGGATTATGTGCCTATATGGCATTGCCATGTCACTTTGCTGTTAAAAAACATAACAGTCAAGACGGACTTTCAAATTTTTGTTAGTAAAGTAAAGTATAGTAAGTTGACTGTAAGAAAAAACGGTTGAGTGACTCACTTGTAAGTTGACAAATATAGTACAGTGACCAAATAAGCATTTAACCCTAAAAATACGAGGCTAACAGGGTTTTCTTTTGCAGAGATATGCATCAGAAAAACTAATGGGTTTCATTCTGCAACAAAATAATGATTTGGCAGTGGCAAATTACCTAACAATAGAGCTTCAAGGATGCTTGATAAGGTTAGAAATAGAATCCAAAGCGTGGCAGAACAATAGAGAATGAAGCAGTAGTAATACACCTAACCAACAAGATCAACCAACTAAGTGAGAATCTGGTTGAACTCAAATGGTGCACCAGATGCAGAGTCTTGATATGTCGAATTCTTTTTACAATCATTGGCCTCTCCCAATAACTCGGCAGCGTGTTTAATTTCATAAAGATCTTAAGCACTTTATTGATCTGTGATAGCCGCGCTGAGCCACGTCTTGAGGTCAACTTACTTTGCGTAAATAGAATAATTCTCTTCTCACCTACTAACTACTTCCATTAATGAAAGAGAATACTAGTTGTCAAACTTTCAATGCAGCCCTTAATGAAGCAGGATGGTTCATAATAGCAAGGAGACCAATATCATAGCAAAATCCCTAAATTTTTGCAGAAATCAAGTGCAAGGTTCCCCTTCTGGTTCTAATATTACCGCTCGGATTAGTTTTCGTAATAAGTTGTAAGTTACTTATATAAGACTTTCAGTTTGAGGGGTAGTGTTGTAATATATTATTATATTAGATATCATTGTTATGTTCGGTATATCTCAGCGACCAAATTGATTATTGTTATATTAGGTATCAACAATCACACTACATCCGTAAAAATTGCACGTGCAATTGATGCGAATAATGTTTCTTATTTTAAAAAAACACATTCCGGATGCAGATACAGTGCTATATCTGCTTCTTGAAATTGCATCATGTAATTGTACCACACCACAATGCAGTATAGTTTTATATATTTTTAACTCCTTATGTACTGAATGTCATCCAACCTCCATCCTCAAAAGTATGTCTAAAAGTACAATATGCACATAAATTAAGGCAGACAAAATAGAGGATAGAGTATAATGCTTGTTCCAGTATACAAAAACACCATAATTAACTTGGGAGTGTGAAGCGATTCTATAAGAATATGTGCACTTCGGGGTAAATGTTATATATCTGGGTTTGTATTTTTTGATATCTGTTTAAGGTTAAATTTTTTGTGTACTTTTTGGACATGCTTTTGAGAACAGAGGGAGTATTTATAATTTGTTATTATTGTAAAATGATGAAGCATGTTATAACAGAGATCAAGCCGAATCAAAACTTGGATCTGATTAACCTCTTGAAACGTATGATCTCGTTCTTTTTGTATATCCCGAAATCCACTAGAATCGTTCTTTGGATCACAACACCATGAACTCAACGAGGACCGGTCTACAATATTGATGATGAGAACTGGCTATAATCTCCGACGCCTGAAAAGCTTTAGTATTCAATATTCAAGATTCAATGGTGAATATGGCTATGTGAAGTGTTTATTTCTTTTGTTCTATCTCACAAATGGAAAATCTTACAAGCCTTTTATAGGGCAAACATGATCAGCACCAATTATGGTCATTGATGGTGTAATTTATAATTTCTGTATAGATCACCATTATAATGATAATAATAGTCAGATTTTTAACTCTAGATATAAGGGGTAAAAACATTCTATTATGTTTGATTCGTTGTAGACAACTCTGGATAATCGATAATGATTCAATGAAAGATCACTTGGTTGATCAATGTGAACCACAGGTTTAGGTTGCCCAATCTGAATTTCAACAATTATGGAGTCCTTAAGGTTTTCAAGTAATTACATATTTTCTTAATCAACTTTTATCGAATCGTAGTGATGGTTAATTCTAGTAGGGCTGTAAATGGTAACCGAAAAATTCGTATTCGTCCGCAGCCGTATTCGAAAAAAAGCAGATATTATTCGTATTTGGAAAAAAATGGATATATCCGTATTCGGTTTAAAGGTATCCGAAAATAAACGGATACGAATACGGATATAGGCGTATTCGTATTCGTTTAATATCCGACCGTAAATATATCCGGCGGATAGTGAATATCCGGATTCGTATCCGAAATTCATATCCAAATAATTTATATATTATATAATAAGCAAAATAATTTTTTTAAAGTGACATTCCTTATATAATAATTAGTTTTCACTATCATACGAAAATTATTTTAAAAATATATCATTTCACTTCTAAAAAGTAGGAAATAACACTTTTATTTTAATATTAATAAACTGAAATAAATTGATTTTAATATAGTTAATAGATTTTTACTATTATAAAGTTAAAATATCTAAAATGTATCATTTATCAAGAAAATTATATACTAGAAGAACAAAATTATAGTTATTAGCTTGTTAAAAGTTTTTTACTTTCAAAACTTACTTGCAATGTTAGGAGACGAGAACAATGAACAATATAATTTTATAGTGAAAATGTGTTAACTCCGACACAATTAGAATTAATCTAGAAGGGGGTTGAATAATTAATTCACATTTATGAATTTTCGGGTGGAGGGAGTATTTATCACTTTCATTTGCCTAATTATTTAAAAATTATATTTAAAGCAAGTCCAAAGTAAATTTTGGATGAAGTTGGATTAACTAGTTGTCAGCTGTCACATATACATTATAACTTGCACTCTCCATAAATGTAATGAAATAAATAAACTTTTTATAACTATATAAATTGTAATCTATGTATTGAGGATAAATTATAAATAAAAGTTCCCATCAACATATTATTAAAATTTTAATCAAGTATTTGAGAAAAAATAATTAAATATTTAATGTAAACTTTTGAATTTAATTATAAATTATAAATATTCATACACACTACAATATTGGACATCTAAATATTAATAAGTAGTATTGAAATTTAGAATTTCAAAAATGATGAAAACTTATTTGAATTGTAATTAAGAACATTGATTATTGTATTTAAATATTTATTAAAAATAAATAAATTAACATTCATTTATTAATAAACTATATTTTAAAACTCATTATTTTTTATTCTATTTATAGTTAGGACTATAAATGGTAACCGGAAAATCTTTATTCGTCCGCATCCGTATTCGAAAAAAGCGGATATTATTCGTATTCGAAAAAAAACGGATATTATCCGTATTCGGTTTAAAAGTATCCGCAAATAAACGGATACGGATACGGGTACTACTGTATCCGAATCCGTATATATCCGTTTACACCCTTAGATTGTAGGCCTGACAATTTCTACCGATCCCGGCTCCAAAGGACCCGATTTTTAAAACCCGATAGGGTTAGGGTCGGGTATGGGATATATCCTTTACCTCTTGCCCCGGCCCCCGGCCCGCGACCCGCAACCCGCAACCCGCGACCCGATTATATATATAAGTTTTATTAAAATTTGTCTTATATATAATTATGTATATATTTAGGTATTCCATTAAAAATTCATAAGATTATAATAAAAGGATTTAAAGTAGTTTAATTCCAATAACAGGAATGCATTTAATTAGGAGCCAAGAGCATATATGATATATGATCAAGAGAATTACGAGCGAGTAAAGATAGGATAGAATTGGAAAGTCTAATATTCAAAGCATTAAGATTATAAAATGCTGAGAAAAAAGCGGTATAGATTTCATCTGCTTTGCTTTTGTAATCTGGAACATTGCAAATTGGCATGAATCACTTGAGTTCCTATTGACTATCTCTAGCTCATAAAAGTAATATATAAAGGTTTATAGAAATTTAATTTAGGAAAAAGGGGAGAATACATGGGAAACAGGACAAGATGGGTATGAGATATTTTTTTCGGGAGTGGGTCAGGTTTGGGGGAAATCACACATTTGGCAGGACAGGTATGGAGGTATGGGGAAAGGGTTCTCCGGACCAAACCCACTTTGTTGCCAGACCTAGTAATACCAATTTACTTTGTCATTTTTGTTTATTATTGCATTAAGACATTTATTTGAAACTCTTACTTGAAATAACGTTTGCAATACCCAGGGACGAAACTAATGTAGGACTGGAGGGGGCCCCCCCCCCCCCCCCAAGGTTTGAAAAACTTACAAGGTTCACCCTAAAGTTTGAAAATATATCATTATTAAATATATTATAATTGCAAGTTTGTATAATTTGAGCATAATATTGTATGGGTTATTCTAAAACCTTACTTATTTGATTGTAAATTTATGAAAATTTTATTATTAAAAAGTTCAATAAATGGTCTAATAATATTAATTAACTCATTCTTGTAGTGTAGTTAATTGAATTTTTTATTTTTTGTTTTAGAATTATAGGAAAATCACATACTATTGATTAATTTTTCAAGAGAAAGCAATCAAATCATGTTGACACATCTCTCCTGAGCCTAATGTTCAAACATCTATGACTACCTCTGAACAAGAACAACGTTCTCTAAAATCACCAAGAATTGAAGGTGAAAAATGAGATATTAATTATTTGGAACGTGATCCTGGAAAACGTATCGAAATATGAAAATTTCGTGGTGTGATGAAATTCGACGAGCTTACGTTTATTACGGTCCATATCAATACATTCTTTTCGATTACCCTTTTTCTGAATTTATAATATGTTGTTAAAAAAATTCTTGCCCCCCCCCCCAAAAAAAAAAATCCTGGTTTCGTGCCTGGCAATACTGGGTTAGGGTAAAAAGCAATCTAGTTAGATTATAGTAGATTAACATCGCCATTTGAGGACTAAAGTTGAGTGGCCACACATATCTTATGCCACTCTCCAAAAAGTTTTTTTAAAAATGAAATACACAAATTGCAATAATACATTTATAACGTATATGTGACAAGTATGTATTTTTCATTAATATTATAAAGTCGAAAAAAAGTGAAACGATTGTTTTAATGTTAACAATTTTTTAAGTTTTTTTATTTCTATAAGGTTCATGGCCAATGCTCAACTTTAATCTTAATGTGTGAACTTTTGATTGTTCACTGGGGTTGGGTCGGGCTGAGAAACATCTTGAATACAAATATCGTAGGGCCCTGATATACCCCTCACTTTGTACTTTATTTACAATTTATACCATATATATATATATAATGCGATGCCAGCTTCTAAACCCTTACATTAGTCATTTCTATCTTCATCCATAGCGTCAGGTTACGGCATACAAGCCCTCGTCTCTTTGTCTTTTCATAACCCGTAATCTGCAATCTAATCACTTATCATGGATAATTATAATGAGGAGCCGCACAGTGATGAACCCTACAATGATGAAGAACCCTACAATGATGGGGAATCTTACGGTGACGAGGAATCTCACGACGATGAGGAATCTCACGGCGATAAGGAATCCCACAATGATGATCCGTCAGGTATGCCAATGGATAATTTTTTGGTTATTACTCCCTCGAATTTGAATATATTGCTTTGCCTATTTGTAAATCTTTAAAATGCTAGGCCGAATTAGGAATGTTTATTTTAATGATGAGTTTTTAAGAAACTTGGATAGATTTGTTTGTAGAGATACTCATTAAATATTTTTCTATTATTTCCGATAAACATAACTTATGATGAGAAACTTTATAAATCATTGATGCTACATATTAGTTTCTTTGTATTTCAACTTATGTACAATCAAAATTGTAAATCTTTAAAATGGAATTACGCTATAAAAGGCAATAATAGAATAAAATAAAACATAAAAACTAGAATGTTTAAATTTTCATTGGGTATGGAAAGGTAATCTTTGTATACTCGACGGGATAGGGATTAATAAAACTAAGATAAAGCGGAGGTGGAGTTTGAATAAGAAAAATTCTTTGTGCTCCATTATCATCCCTAAACTAATTACTAAAATAATTCAACATATAGAAGTGACTTTATTTAAACATGAACCTTAATTACATATAAGTTGGCTCAAACGAATTTCTAAATTTGAAGTATATTAAGTTTCATGCTTTACACGTAGGGATTTAATGCTAATAAATTGATAAATAGATTTGTTAACATTGCATGAGAATCAAGACCTGCAAAATAGTAATAAATAAGAAGTTTATCAATTTTTTTACCTTTAGGACTCTTTGATTCTCAAGTAAAGCGAACTTAATATTTTTTTTTTACTAAAAATTGCTAAAATGAATTTGTAACACCTCTGTCCCATATCAAAATATGTTGGATACTTTGATACGTATACAAGGATCCAAGCAACTTTTAGTAATATCTTAAGGCATAACCTTTTGGATGAGTTTATATGGGGTTAAGATGATCAAAGAATGTATTATTGAGACTATTAGTATTATCTTTAAGCCTAACCTTTTAGATTAGTTTATGGTGGGTTAAGATGACCCAAGAATATATTTATTTTTGAGACATTCAATTGAGCGAGCTTGTGTGTGGTATGATTTGATTTGGACTTGAAATTTGACTTGGGTTGTTACATACGGTATCAAAGCTGACTTTCGAAAACTTGGGTCAAGTCATCTGATCAGTTTGCTTGAGGTGGAGACACAGAAGACAGTTAGTGTTATCCCATAATGGATATAAGCCGTTGTATTATCCGACAATAGTTAGAGGGCCAAAGATTATAGGTTATGTGTGACTATGTGTTCAACCTGACAGGGGGACTTTAGGTATTAAAGTTGAAAAAATTGTAACATTCCCATGTACATCGAAACTTGTGGGAGACTTTGATATGTGTATTAGGAAAAAAGCAAGTATTAGTAGTACCTTCAAGTATGACTTTTTGGGTTAATTTGTAATGGGCAAATATGACTCAAGAAAATACTATTGAGATATTGGATTAAGCTCGTGTATGCTAAGATTTGATTTAAATTCAGGTTTTGATCCGAGTTATTACATAATTAGTACCATTTAGCTGTGGGTATTAAGGGGGGCTATAAGGTTTCAAGGTTTACATGAAGGGAGATAAAATTTAAATTATGTTACATTGTTTGAATGATTTGTGTTTTTTTCTAGTATCCGACTGTACAAATGCAGTTGAATTTGTTTGTTTTAAATAAGGTGAATAAATGGGTTGTATGGGGTTGAACTTTTACTCTGTTAAAAGTTTACTTGTATGAAAGTATCTACTCAACTGATATGTATACTCAGCTTAGTGAGTATTGACAAAGAACCACATACATTTTAGACTTAACAGATTACTTGTAATGAAATGTTCGGTTGATGTTTTTTAGTTGACAATTATATTATATTATATTAGTTCAAATTTTATTTATTTCATGTTGGAATGATCAATGAAATACCTACGTTTATAAAACATGTTGAAATGATTTAGCTTAAAAAACAAGTATATACAAGTAGATAGTCTAGAGAAAGGACAACATAGATATATAGCGGTTCAGAACCTCAACAAGGCTTCTTACTACCTTTGTTTAATTTTCATTAGATAACTTGGAACCCTTATTTAAGTGAATAGGTTATTTGTGTGATTAGGCTGTCTTTATTCAATACTAATTTATACATATAATTTAACTCCTTTGAAGTATTGCTTTCTTTAGCTAATATCTTCGTTATAGCTATAGTTTTCTCCTTTGATTGTGTCTATCTTATAAGAATTTCATAATGTTGGACATATTCATCCATTATTTTATGTAAGAATCTTAGTTATAACCCAACTAACTCTTTAATGAACAATGTGAATTTTCACTTTTCTTCATTTTAGCGAAGGAGACTTAACATAGTTCTTCATTCAATTAACTTCTTTTAGCATAGCCTTGTTATTAACCTTTTTTTTTTCTTTCTCGTGTGTAATACTTCCCCTTAATTCTCTTAGCATAGTCTTGTTCCTAGTGAAGAGCTTCTCCCCTTTAATTGGAGCTCCATCGAAGCAAATCATTCCTTTTATCTGCTGATATTCTTTTTTAACATTTTTGTTCAGGATAAATTTTCTTCATTCTTGGATTTTTTAAAAGATATTTTCTCTTTTTATCTTTGTATTATCCAAGTTGCTCTTAGAGTTTTTTTTAGAGATTCTTTATTTCAAAGAAAATCTTCTACAACTCGTCACATCCTTTTATCTTAAATGGCTCTGTTGTTGCTGCTTGATGTGCGTATTGAGTTACTGCAGAACGATGTAGCTGATGCAGTAGTATCAAGTTCTTGTAATGTTACTAAAATTAGCAGAAGTTCATTGTTGTGACATTGTGACACACTGTTTGTATGAGGAACTTACACTTGCCAGTCGAAACTTTCACACTACTTAATATTGTGTGTTTTGTGTTGTTAAAATTGGAAGAAGTATATTTTGAACAGAGTGAGAATGATATGTATGAATGATATAACTCATCTTTCTCATGTTTTTGTAGGGGAATTGGTTTCAAATTTTGTTCCTTGTCGTTCATCTTTCAATATAATCAGAGTTAAAACTGGAGAGGTAAAATATTCATTAATAATTGTTTGCTTTTGCTGAAACTGAATCATCCTATGATTATTCAGTTTCACTATTCAAGCTTCCTCCATTTTTGTTAATCTTTTATTTCCTTGTAATTTGTTTGACTTTTGAGTGAAATATTGTGCTATATTTGTCATAATTGGCCTTTAGTTGAAACATATATGCAAACTGGTTTCACCAAATATTTGAAACTACTACTATGGCAATGAAATATAGACCAGAGAAGATATTTATTTATTTATGTTTAATTATAAATATGTGGGCGTACATTACCTCAATCTTAGAGGGTAAAAAAAGGAAAAGGAAAATGGAACTATCTCAAATTTGTTGCTCAGCCCGCAACATAATATATAATATAAGTGCATTACTTTTAATATATGTTATATTTGACACTTCAAATTACAAGCGCAAGGTTTACTTACGAAACTTGTCTACTTGTGGAATCTTTCTTGCTGGAATTTCCCATGTGGCAACCATATTGTTTAGTTTGTCAGTTACATCCTTGGAAATTATTGGATAAAAGTAGAGCGATGAAAAGTATGTCATGAGGACTTTTTGTCATGGGATATTTCAAAACAGTTTTTAGCTTGCATCTACCGTCTTTTCTTGTCCATAATAACATGTGTCTATACGGTTTTAATTTTTATCTAACAACAGTTTCACATTAAGTAAACAGTTGTAATTTTGCTTTTGGTTGATTAAGGATATCGCAATGAAGATAATGTCACATGCTCAACAAAGATCTCAATCAATATGTGTTGTTTCTGCAAATGGTGCAATTTCAAGTGCTAAACTTTGCCGGCCTGATTCTTCTGGGGGCACATTCACTTTTGAGGTGCAGTAATCAATATATTTTCTTATAAATGGTTAGTTTCAGCTTTATTGTGTTCCGTCATTTCTCTGCCATGTTTGAAGTGGTAGGAGTGTTCTTTGCTGATATCTTTGTTATCCAAATAATAGAGAGGATGATATATGCATAGATATTTTATATGATGTTCTGCATCTAATTTATATATATCTTAAAACAGTATAGCCAATACATTATTTTTAATTTAAAATAAAATAAAATGGATAAGTTCTGATTTAATATTGTTTTGCACTATTGATTCGGGATATTGAATAAGAGAAGAAATTGTATTTGTTTTCTATCTCATGTTTGTTAAGAATTAGTGAGTTTTGTGATGACCGTGATCTGTGTTACTCGGACTCGGCACTTTCAGATGGAGTACCCGTGTCGACACTATCCGACACGGGTGCGGGTGCGGGATTTGTGTCGGATACGGCAACATAAATTCGAATACGCAGCATTATCGGAGAAGTAGAAGAGACGAGGAAGGAGGAGGAAGAAGAAACAGGAAAGACTGAAGAAAAAGAAGTGAGACTTACCATTGTTTCTTCTTCTCCAAGAGTTTGTTGCCTTTTTCTTCTTCTTCTCCAACCGATCTTCTCCTCCAACAAGTTACGAGTTACGATCTGAGATCTCAGATCTGAATTTAAATTATACTTAAAAAATTACAGTTAGGTACCCCACAGTTTTTATAATTTTTTAATTTAGTCCCCCAGGTTTTCTGAAAGTTCAAAATAGCCCTTATAAAATTACATATCAGTCCCTATAGTTTTGTTTTCTTTCATTGTAGCCCCTGAAGTTTCAGTAGTTTCAATTCTGCCCCTGTTTCTTTATATTTTTGCACTTCAACCCCTGAAGTTTCATGATAAATGCATGTCTATAAGAATTTGGACAGTATAAACATTATTATTAAAAAATCATAATATACCGTATCCCCGCACCCGTGTCCAAATTTGGATCCATATCCGCGTATCTTTTATTTTTTGACTTCACGTGTCCGACACTTAGATTCGTACCCACATCCGACACCCGCACCCGAGTCCGAGTAACACAGACCGTGATGCTGAGCGTATAATTTGAAGATCTGAAGTTTGTTGATAATTTTGGTCTGAATGGTAAGAAATAATGTGGTTTTTGCCTTGACAATTTTCTTAGTGTGTTACATCGTTTCTTTTATGCCGTAACCTCTCTTACATTAAATGTAAACTTTCACTTAGTTCCCCTGCCTAGAGGACACATTATATGTAAATTTGTGCGAATAAAAGGACGATGGTCATTTGAATCACCATGACGATTAAAATTCTCTTAACTGTTCATGTTTTCAAGTATCAACCTTCATCATGATAATTTGTTGTTGCCCGTCATTATTTGGAAGCAGTTGTTATTAACAACTTACGGAAATTTGACCTCTTTCCCCTTCATTGAGATACTCTCCTTGAATGGATCATTTACGCCAATAGAAATGGTGGTACAAGTAATAGGAGTGAATGGTTGAGAGTTTCTTTAACAGGCCCAGACGGACGTGTTATCGGGGGTGGTGTTGATGGTCAACTTATAGCTGGCAGTCCTGTGCAGGTTTGACTTTTCTTTTCTTCTAAATTTCAATTTTTAACTGGCTCATTAGGGGAATATCTTTCTGCTGTTCTACAAATCCTGCTGGGAATAATATGAAAAATACTGATAATAATTTTCTATTACGATGTCCTTGAGGTCTGTTCATGTCTGCATATATGAATTTTGATTATGTTTCCTTTCTTTGTTGATAAAAATCCGATCATCGTAGGCAGTTTTTCCCCTGGGAATATGCAGGAATGCTCCAAAGAAGAAGAAAATGGGATTCTGCCGGAGTGCTCCAGAGAAACAAAGAAACAGAAGATTGAGTCTACAACTTTTGTTGCACCCCCTGCTGTCATTCATCTTCCTAGTGCAGAAATGGTAGATCCTTCTTATGGGCAGAGCGCATCAGATACCATGAATCAAAATCTGTCCTTCTCGCCCTCCAGTGATGGTAATGATACTCCGTCTGAATAATGCCCAATATGAGGTTCATTCTGTTGTTACTTAACTACGTTGGCAGTAGTCCCCAATTTATGAAAATCCCTCACCTCTTGTTTGTGTCTTTAAACTCGGTTTTCGTCATTCGTGGCTAGGATTTATTTTTATTTGTGTAACAGTTCGATTAGTTGGTACAATTAGGTCGAGCTGTTCAGCTGTGGTCTTATGGATGATTTGGATATTTTATTTCTCCCTGAAGTGCTGGTGTTTTTGTTTTTTACTTTTTTTTTCTTCAAGTTATTTCCCTCACCCATTTTTATATTCTTCTTTCCAAAGAATTTATATATTCCCAAAATTATGTCATGGAAGAATGGTCTTGAATCTTATAACAGTTCAGACTATCAGTAAGACCAACCTTGTTTTGATCTGAAGGTCCTAAAATGCTATTGAAATTTTCAGGTTTATCTACTTGTTGATACAAACCTCAAAAGTGCTGGTTTTATTTTTGTTTTTTTTTCCTCTTTATTTTTTTAAAACTAATTTAGTCCAATGAGACAATTTTTCCACTTTCCTCTCCCGTTTAGGGTTGCATGGAAATTTTATACTAAATTTAGTCGTTTAAAGAATTCATTAAAATTATATTTTGTAATTTATGCGTTTGTTCCTAAAACGCTGCTAAAAAGATGGAGGGAGTACTACTAGATTTTAGAAAAGGAAATTGATATTTTCACATTAAAATTGTTGTTATTGCCATCGTTATAGGATTTATAGCGACAGTTTTCTGTCGTGGATTATTTAGAAAACTTTAGGAGTGAGTTTGGAAATTGGATTGAAATATATGTTAACTTGGTTGTTTCCCATTAAAATATATGTTTTCAAAGATCTATAGCGACGGTTTTCACATTTAAAAGAAAAGTCCACGAAAATTAAATCTAACATTTTAAGCAGTGCTGATTTTACTCTTTTTTTTGTTTGCACATGTTTCTTTGCGTCAAGGTACATGGTAAAGTAGCATTTCATTGCTTACATAAAATAATAAAATCTGACAACCAAAATCTAAAGGGAATTTGGAAAGTTATGTGGTTTATGCTTAAAAGGCGATGAAATTTATATTTCCACAAGTAAAATTTGATACTTTATTTGTAATATATTATAAAATTTAATATAAATATATATATTATATTATATTATATATGTAATATACACATATATGTATACAAGTATATCTATATATGTAGTATATGATATATTATATTATATACGCAATATACATATGTATGTATACATACATATTATATATTATATATTATACCAATATATAAAATATGTTACATATATTAATGATTGGTTTATGGGTTGACCAATATATGATTAATGTGTAATTCTAAACTTTGTTGGAATATAGTAATTTTTTTGATGTTACTGCTTGAATGTGATCAGTCCTATTCCTATATATATATATAGGGTCCGTCTCTTTAGCGAAACCATAGGGAGCGGAACTAATGACGAACCGGATTATAGCGACGGTTTTTTTTGTCGCTATAACATAAAAACCGGCTTCTATATATTATAGCGACGGAAAAAACGTCTCTCGCTATAAAGCCAGTTCGTTTTTAGTTCGCTCTTTATGGTTAGCTAGAGAGACTGACCCTATATATATATATATATATATATATTATATATATATATATATATATATATATATATATATATATATATATAGCATTACTTTCTTACATAACATAATTTAATCTTAAAGAGCATACCTTATATTAAAATTACGTTGTTTTTGGAGATTTTTTTTAAAAAACAGTGGTGGTAGCGGGTGACCATTTTTTGTAAATAAAAGGAAAACAAGTGGAACCACTCTCTTTTAATATTATTGTTTTATAAAAAGAATCTCTAAAACAACGTAGTTTTAATATAGATATGTTATTTAAGAGGTATAATTTAGTTGTAATAAATATATTTTATAAGCGGGGATATTTTAGTATATTCATTATTTATGTACTAGGGTTATGTACTAACCTAGGTAAACTTAAATACCCACTTTGTCAATGTCATAATCACAGTCGCTCACATAAAACCTGCTACAGTAGCAGCTCCTTTGTCAAAAGGAGTATATGAAATCTCATGATTTTCACCCCTAAAACAACATCATCATGCGCCAAATGCCGATACTCACTTTGTTCATTGTAATGCTCCGATTGTCATTCAGCTGGGTGATAAAGATAAGCAATCAGTTCGTTGTTGCTTTTGACAACTTATCGAATATTCGATCGTGATTTCCCTGTTTAAATCGCCTGAGTATACAAAAAATTTGAAGTTTGCTCAACAATTTTTCTTCTTTGAATTTCGAAATTAGCAATTGCATTACAAGACGTTTGACTCCAGACAGAAAAAAAAATATATGCAGATGGGTGGAAGTAGGAGAAGCATGGAATTCATTGAGGACAAAAAGAAACGGCATGCAAGTTTTAGGACAAGATATGTTAGTTTAGAGAAGAAGGGTAAGGAGTTATCAACTCTTTGCGGCATAAAGCTTTGCATGGTTGTTTATGGACCTCACCATCAGATCCCGATATAAATATTATCATTCAAGACTTGTTCAACAACTATAGAGGTCTACCGAATATAAATATTATCATTCAAGACTTGTTCAACAACTATAGAGGTCTACCTGCGGAGGAGCATAAGGAAGATAAATGTAGGCGTGTCAGATTATTTTGAGGACAGAAAGAAGAAGTCCGAAACTATACTTGAGAGTCTTCGCAGGAAAAATTATGAGGCTAAATTTCCTGATTGGAATTGCGGTGTTTGATAGTTTCCTAGAAACAGAGCTCACTGTTGAGGCTAAAACTTTGAACAATAAGATTGAATATATGAAGATGAAAAGAGATACAACTGATTTGAAGTTTGCTCAACAAATTTTCTTCTTTAGCGAAATATTCGATCGTGATTTCCCTGTTTAAATTGCCGATTAGCCTAGTATATGACTTCTTTTCTTCTTCATGAAGAGGTATTATTCGTACTTTTTTGTATAGCAATTTAGATTATTTTGCAATTTTCTTTTTTTTTTGGTTCATATACGTTGGGCTAACCCATATATCAAATTTTAATTATAAATTTAAAGTTTATGTAAATTCCTCACATTCTCTATATCCCTCTAAATTTTATTAAAAAATTTCCCTCTTCAATTTGATGTTAAAATTATTTTTGCCCATGTTGTTTCAAACTTCTTTTCTGTTTGCTTTTCCTTCTTAATTATATCGTTTATATTTACAAAAGAGATCTTCCTAGGGCAGCAACTCATTTATATGACTTAACACTAGTCTTATGCGTGCATAAAATACACAACAAACTCTATTTTTAATTTTAAAACAGAGGTGAGAAGAAAACTACCAATGATAACGGATTAAATACATTTTTGGTCACTGTACTATAGGTCAACTTACCATCACTGGAGGGCGAGGAGGACAGATTTTGATTCATGGTATCTGATGCGCTCTGCCCATAAGAAGGATCTACCATTTCTGCACTGGGAAGATGAATGACAGCAGGGGGTGCAACAAAAGTTGTAGTAGTTCTCGAATACTTTAGGACTGCTTAAAATGTTAGATTTAATTGTCATGGGATTTCTATGTAATATGTAGTATAAGAAATGTTGGTATAATTATAAGTCTTGTTAAAGAAATTCGGAACATAAGGAGAGAATGGGAAAGCTAAGCAGTGGGTTGATTTGCTGAGTCATTAAAGACTTAAGCAGTTGGTTGCAATATAATATCCCTTGGTAAGTTATTCAACTAAATTTAAGCACGAGCTGTCATAACAAAGCTCAAGCATTATTAACCCTCCTTATGCTTCTACTTCACCCGTCCCACTCCATTTCCTTTCCTCTCTTGGGCTGCTGAATCATTTACCCAAATTCATTACAAAATCTTCTTGGGTTCTTATATAATCATCAAATTTGGCAAGGAAATAAAGCTTAGTGAACTGAAGTTAGTATTAATCGGCATCAAAGGTGGATTGCAGGGCTGTTGCAATAAGGAATTCGAATT